>CM046440.1:70082132-70211715 GCA_025506505.1 Flaveria sonorensis | reverse complement strand
TAGCAATTCATGTCAATGGTTACGAAATAAGCAAGTTTATAGATAACATATAGCTACAATCAAACCTTGACCAAGAATATCATTTACAAGTTTAACGATTAGCTAAGTGTACTTGGTTCCCATGATGAACTCAGCATACGTCATAGGAGCCGGCAATAACCTCGGCTTTAGCACCAAATAGGCTTGTCAGGCCCATAGATCTATGACGTCGCCAGGCTAGCAATAGTTAATGATTGTCAACATATAATGTTCATCATATAAAGCTCACAATATTACAAATAACCATGACAAAGTTTATAAATGAATTGCTCGTGCATTTACAAGTAGCAAGATGTTTACAAGTGCAAGTTATAAAGTAACATGTTTCACCCCAAGGTGTGAAATAAAGTAAAAAGGGGCATGGAAAACTCACATGATATAATTGGTGTTAAAGGTAATAACAAGTAATAAGTAGTGCTCCAACGATTCCTTTTACGAGATACCTAAACGTATATATTCCAAGATTAAGTCTAAAGATAAGTTTAACGATTCATACGTGAACTAGGGTTTCAAGTGGAGTTTGGGGTTTTGACAAATAAATAATTTTAACAAAGGGTCCGCTTATATTTTGGATTCAATGAAAAAGAAATAAATATACTATTTAAGTATTTTAATATAAAGAAATAAATGTAAATCATCTATAATAACTAGTAAAGTTTAAATAAACTTTTATAATTATTTAAAATAATCATGATTTAATAATCAATAATTTAAGGGTAACGTTTGGATCAATAATAATTTATTGGTTTAAACTATCATTTTAAAGTCCATTTATAGCTAATAACTAGAAATGATTTTTTTTTTTTCATATTGTTTTATTAAGAAAATATATTAAAATTACAGAAAATATTGGGGTAACTAAAAATAATTTTTAGTCATTAAAATGATTTTTATAATTTTTTTATAAATTTTCTGGACTTAAATAGGTTAAAAAAACGAGTTTTACAAAAAAATGGGGGGTGCCCGGGTTCGAACCCGGGACCTCAAGGATAGAAAGTGATGTGTTTACCATTAGGCTGGGCGCCTATGCCTGTTAGGAAATGGGTTTAATTCACAAATACAAAGAAAACCCCCAACCATATGAACCCTAGAACGATTTGAACCAAATTGAGATCAATTCGTTACTGTTAACGCTAATGATCATGGGGCTTTTGTTCCCCATGAAAAATCGAGTATGTAGGTGGTTAAATTACCCGTTTAAGTCGAATTGATGATAAGGAAGACGAAGAACAGGCCGCGACCGAAGCTATAATCAATCGATGTGCAAATGATGATGATAACCAAATTCGTTGCACAGAAAGCTTCTATTGGTCTCGATGATTGAAAGCCCTTTATCAATTTCACTTAATAATGACCGAGGGTTGAAGAACACTAATGTTGCAGGTCGCGATGAAGGGATGATCGAATGTGATGTTCGTGTGAGTTTCAGGTGAAATTGAGATTGATAGCAGCTTAGGATTAGTTAAACGTTCGATTATGATACATTTAATTTGATTATTATTGAGTTTTAATGTTCGAACGGCTCTATGATTAAAAGCTTCGGTTATTCAAACCGATTGGGTTCATAACGACGTCTAAACGCAATTAAGGTGCGTGTTCAAGTTCGAAACGGGTTCACGAATCGATTTGGAACGGTTTTTGGGTTGAAATCCGAAGAATTTTGGGGTTTTGAACCTTGCCGGAGTCGGCCGGAGGTGGGCGGAAAGTGGTCGCCGGAAATACGGGGAAAGATGCGGGAGGGGGTTTGGGTTTTGATTAATTGCAGTTTTAGTCCCTGCAGTTTTCGAATTATAATTTTATGCTTAAAACTTTCATTTAAAGTTTAAATTTGTCACAAATACCCCCTGAACTTAATTAACTTTAAGTTTTAAAAAAAATAATTAACCTTAGTTTTAAATGTTTTTATAACTTATTAAATTTTAACTTTTATACATTTTATTTTTATTATTATTATTATTTTTTTAATAAATTAATTTATTAACTTCAAATTAACTAAGAAACAAGCTTCAAAATTTCATAAATGACATAAATGGTCCTTACAAGAACATAACAGGGTTAACTATAATTAACGAAAACACGAAAGGTTACAGTCTCCCCAACTTTTAAGAATTTCGTCCCGAAATTAAGAATGAACTAAACGAACAAATACGGGTATTTCTTCTTCTATATGCTCCTCCGCCCCAAGTAAACTCAGGTCCACGCTTATTCTCCCAACGAACCTTGACGATTGGGGTAGTAGTGGTCCTAGTCTTCTTCATAATACGGTCCATGACTTCAACGGTTTTCTCAACAAAAAATGAACTCGTCGATCTGGATGTCATCTAATGGGACATACAGACTTTCATAGCCAAACATTTCTCAAATTTGAGACATGGAAAACAGATGAACCCCGCTAAGATCGGAAGGTAGTTCCATTTATAAGCCACTTTCCCAATCCTTTTCAGGATCTTGAAAGGTCCTACAAATCGTGGAGCTAATTTACCCTTCTTCCCAAAGCGAACGACTCCCTTCCATGGTGAGACTTTAAGAAGAACCATATCCCCAACTTGGAATTCCAACGGCTTGCGTCGTTTATCGGCATAACTTTTGTCGACTTCTAGCCACTTCAAGGTTCTTGCGAATCATGGAAACTTTATCGTTGTTTCTGTATGAGCTCAGGACCAGTGATGAAATTTTCACCAATGTCAGTCCAGCAGATCGGGGAACGACATTTACGACCATAAAGTGCTTCAAAAGGTGCCATTTTGATACTCGAGTGGTAACTATTATTATATGAAAATTCCGCGAGAGGTAAATGGTATCCCAGTCACCACCAAAGTCAAGGACACAAAGACGTAGCAAATCCTCTAGGGTTTGGATGGTTCGCTCCGGTTTGACCGTCCGTTTGAGGATGGTAAGCCGTGCTTAAATCCAGTTGAGTACCCAAAAGTTCTTGCATAGACGACCAAAAGTGCGAAGTGAAACGAGCGTCTCGGTCGGATATGATATGCAAAGGTACGCCATGACGACTCACATCTCATCATCAATATATACGAGCTAACCTTGACGTTTTGTAAGTGTCACGTATGGGTATGAAATGTGCCGACTTGGTCAATCGGTCAACGATCACCCATATGCTATCATGACCAAAGAGGTGCGAGGTAGTTTGGTTATGAAGTCCATGGATATGTGTTCCCATTTCCACATGGGAATCCTCGTTGTTCAAGCAATCCACTAGGACGTTGATGTTCAGCTTTAACCTTCATACACGTAAGACACTTAGCTACGTAAGTTGCTATGTCTTTCTTCATTCCAGGCCACCAGTATTGACCACGCAGATCCATATACATCTTATCGGAACCAGGATGAATTGAGTAACGAGTTTGATGAGCTTCATTCATGATAAAGGTACGAAGATTATCACGGTTTGGAACCCAAATTCGATTCAAGAAATACATCAACCCATTGGCTTCGTTTCTAGTTGAGCTTGAAGGTTGTACTCCAATTCCTCTCCATTTTTCCTCCTTCTCTGACTGCTTGTTGAGCCTCCATGATACAAGTCTCGATGTCATTCTCAATCCTCAAATTTTGTAGCAGCACCGTAGTCTCGTTAACATCCAGACGATCTCAGTATCAAATCTCCCAAGATATCAACCCATTGTCGTCGATCGCGAATTTCTTGAAACGAGACCATCTTATTATGACTCTTACTTAGTGCATCGGCTACGACATTTGCCTTTCCAGGGTGGTAACGAATGTCACAATCATAATCACTAATCAACTCGATCCAACGTCGTTGTCTCATGTTGAGATCCTTTTGATTGAAGACGTGTTGTAGGCTTTTGTGATCGGTGTAGACTATACATTGTGTACCATAAAGGTAATGCCTCCAAATCTTTAAGGCAAAAACCACAGCACCAAGTTCAAGATCATGTGTCGTATAATTCACCTCATGGACCTTCAATTGTCTCGATGCATATGCTATGACCTTTCCTCGTTGCATGAGAACACAACCAAGGCCTTGTTTAGATGCATCACAATATACGTGAAATCATCGTTCCCATCGGGAAGGGTCAATATAGGAGCATTACACAACTTGTGCTTTAAGGATTCAAAGGCTCCCTCTTGTTCAGATCCCCATTCGAATGGTTTATTCTTTTGGGTCAAGAAGTAAGCGGTTTCGCGATTCGAGAGAAGTTGGCAATGAAACGTCGATAATAGCCAGCAAGACCAAGGAAAGAACGAACCTCGGTTGGAGTTGTGGGAACACACCAATTTTTCACAGCTTCCACCTTTGCAGGGTCAACGTGAATTCCTTGACTATTCACCACGTGTCCCAGAAATTGGACCTCCTCAAGCCAAAATTCGCACTTTGAGAACTTTGCGTATAGTTGTTCTTTCTTCAATAGCTCAAGAACTTGTCGCAGGTGATGTTCGTGATCGTTTTGGACTTGGAGTAGATAAGTATGTCGTCAATAAAGACATCACGAACTTGTCTAGATACGGCTTGCATACTCGATTCATGAGATCCATAAAGACAGCAGGAGCATTCGTTAAACCAAAGGGCATCACCATGAACTCATAGTGTCCATATCGGGTACGGAACGCAGTTTTTTGGATATCATCATCATGAACTCGTAATTGATGATAGCCAGAACGTAAGTCAATCTTTGAGAAAATAGCAGCTCCTTGAAGTTGGTCAAAAAGATCATCGATGCGAGGAAGAGGGTAGCGGTTCTTGATGGTAAGTTTGTTAAGCTCACGATAATCGATGCACATACGAAATGATCCATCTTTCTTCTTCACGAACAGAATAGGTGCACCCCAAGGCGATGAGCTAGGTCGGATAAAGCCCTTGTCGGACAGTTCTTGAAGTTGACTAGCCAGCTCTTGCAATTCTGACGGTGCAAGTCGATATGGTGATTTAGCCACAGGGTTTGCTCCCGGAATTAAATCGATCTTAAACTCGACTTCACGCACGGGAGGTAAACCGCTAAGGTCATCGGGAAACACTTCAGGAAAGTCTCGTACAATCGGGACATCCTTAAGATCGTTCCTTTGACTTTCGTGTTGACCACGTAAGCCAAGAAAGCCATGTAATTCTTGCTTAGACATTTTCGGGCTTGAGTACATGACATGAGTTTGAGTCCTTTGGATGATTTTTCGCCGAATACTTTCAATGTATCCCCCGAAGGCAAAGGAATTCGAATGCACTTCTCGAAACAAATAATTTCAGCATGATGTTTGGCTAGCCAATCCATGCCAATGATAACGTCAAAGCTTCCAAGTTTCATAGGAATAAGGTCGATAAAGAAATCATGCTCGTTTAGGCTCAAAATGCAATCACGAATACGACATCAACGGTGATGGGTTCTCCATCGGCGACTTCGACAGTAAGAGGTCTTTCTAGTTTCGTATGTGGCTTAGCAAGTATAGGCTCAAATTCTATCGAGACAAAACTCTTATCGGCTCCAGAGTCAAACAGAACGTAGACATAAGAATTATTAATAAGGAACATACCTGTTCAGTTTTTAAAGACGTTTAACGATACAGGTAAAGCAACAAAAGAACTTGGATCATAAAGTTGGGGTGGGATTTGACATACCGTTCACCACATCGTTGTTTGCTTGTGCTTGGTTTGCATTGATGTTGAAGGCACGTCCTCGGGCTTGTGGTACGTTACCCGCAAGACGAGGGCATTGTGGGCGAAAATGACCAGGTTCCCCACAGTTGTAGCAAGCACGATTAGCAACTAACGCAGCATTGTTTGGTGCACGGTGACAAGTAGCCACCAAGTGTCCATACTACCACACAGTGTACAGATACGGCACGGGGTATTACCCGCATGATGATACTTACAGACATTGCACAATGGTAGAGGACCAGCATAGGTTCTAGCAGCAGTGCTTGTGTACCAGGAGCGGGTTGTCTTTGAGGTACCTTGGGTGTAGCCACAGCGAAATTACGCGCCGGTGTGAACTTGCGTTTCTTGTTGTTGTAAGACGGTTCATTCTTATTCTCCTTAGCTGCTTCAGGGACCGCCTTTTCAGTCTTTTTAGCCCCTTTGACAGACAAGGTGCCCGCTCGAATATGGTTTTCAGTGAGTTGAGCGGTGATGGTAATGGCATCTTCCAAAGTTGTGGGTCTACTTCCCACCACGGCATCTTGGATTTGAGGTGGCACCCCCTTGATGAACTTCTCAATGTTCCTAGGAACAGTGTCAACCATGTGAGGCAACAGGATGCTCAACTCGTGATGCCTAGTTGAATAGGCCAAATGATCTCCACCATCTTGCTTGAGATTCCAAAACTCCTCCTCCAGCTTTTGCAACTCACTTCTCGGGCAGAACTTTTGGATGGCAATGTTCTTGAATTCTTCCCAAGTGAGTGCCAACACAGCATCAGCACCACGATTCCTCTTCTCACTATTCCACCACGTAAGTGCTCTTTGTTGAAGAACACTTGTGGCATAACGGACTTTGAGTGCCTCGGGACACTCACAGTTGATGAAGGTGTTCTCCATGCTTTCAAACCACTCGAGAAGTCCAGTGGCTCCTTCCTTCCCACTAAAGCTAGTGGGTTTGCACGAGTTGAAGTGCTTAAACGTGCAGGGTGGTTGTTTCTTCCTTGATTTGCACTATTCTCTCCTTGCCCATTGCCATTAGTGTTGTTACTAGCGTTGGTCATCAAGGTGCTACTCAGTTCGGCAACCATGGTCGGAATGACGGCAGCCATTTGACGGGCAATCATGGCGGCTAATTTGCGGTCGGAGCTACCACGCTTTCCATGATGACGAGACATGCTGGATATAAAATAAGTTAGTCACAGAAATTTGGAGGTAGAAGATAATAAATCAACAAAGATTTTTCAAGACTTGTAAAACACACATGGAATGATTCCATTTGGTACGCATTACCATTTGGAAACGTTGACACGTCAAGGTGAGTTAACTCCAATTGCCTTAGAAACTTGTGTATATTGACCATAGTTTATCACTCATCCCAGAAATCCCCAGGTAAGCATAACTAGTCCCACGGGATTTATGCGAAATGCTTACCTTAGCCCGAAGGCTTTTTGCCAGGAAATCCAGAATACAGGTGTCTATGTGTCACACAATATTTCTTTAGGTTCATGGAATTAAAACCTTGATGAGATTTTCATAGATTAGTCATAAAGTCTAAAGATTTGAACCTTTTGATATAAAGCTTACGTACCCACGTGTCGTCGAGAATAAGTTTAAGATATTTCATCGTCGAGAGAATAAAGGATTAAGAATAAGTTTTAGAGAGGACAAGGCAACCAAGTTTCTCAATTATAAGGCAATCCTAACTAAAGGCATCAAGTTGCACATCAAGAGGCCCTCCTTAACAAGTAGCATTATGTAGCATGCAACAAGATATATTACAAGATCATAAAGATTTTTCTTATGAGGTTCATGCATCAACTATAGTCTAGGTCACCATTTCTAATAACCTAAATCCCTATAGTTATGGGCTCTGATACCAATCTGTCACACCCCAACCTTAACGGCGGAAACGTCGAGATGTGAGGGTTAAGATTGTTCACAGCCACATAACACTACCATAAATTGTAAATATAAAAATAAGTTAAATAAACATTACAACCAAAGTCTCAACAAATAAAGATAACAAAGTTCAACTTTCAAGTTCAAGTTATATTTATTTATTTTTCTAGGTCCAAATCCTAGGTGTAAGCATGCTTCAAAAGATAATCATCAACCTTGTGCATTTCCTGAAACATGTTAAAAATAAAAGGGTCAACTTTAAAAGTTGGTGAGTTTCCATGGGTTAAGCATACATATATCTATATATATATATATAAAAGTTTAAAGTAGCAATTCATGTCAATGGTTACGAAATAAGCAAGTTTATAGATAACATATAGCTACAATCAAACCTTGACCAAGAATATCATTTACAAGTTTAACGATTAGCTAAGTGTACTTGGTTCCCATAGTGCTCAAGAATACGACACTAGGAGCCGGCAATAACCTCGGCTTTAGCACCAAATAGGCTTGTCAGGCCCATAGATCTATGACGTCGCCAGGCTAGCAATAGTTAATGATTGTCAACATATAATATTCATCATATAAGCTCACAATATTACAAATAACCATGACAAAGTTTATAAATGAATTGCTCGTGCATTTACAAGTATCAAGATGTTTACAAGTGCAAGTTCATAAAGTTAACATGTTTCACCCCAAAAGGTGTGAAATAAAGTAAAAAGAGGCATGGAAAACTCACATGATATAAGTTGGTGTTAAAGGTAATAACAAGTAATTAAGTAGTGCTCCAACGATTCCTTTTACGAGATACCTAAACGTATATATTCCAAGATTAAGTCTAAAGATAAGTTTAACGATTCATACGTGAACTAGGGTTTCAAGTGGAGTTTGGGGTTTTTGACAAATAAATAATTTTAACAAAGGGTCCGCTTATATTTTGGATTCAATGAAAAAGAAATAAATACTATTTAAGTATTTTAATATAAAGAAATAAATGTAAATCATCTATAATAACTAGTAAAGTTTAAATAAACTTTTATAATTATTTAAAATAATCATGATTTAATCAATAATTTAAGGGTAACGTTTGGATCAATAATAATTTATTGGTTTAAACTATTATTTTAAAGTCCATTTTATAGCTAATAACTAGAAATGATTTTTTTTTTTCATATTGTTTTATTAAGAAAATATATTAAAATTACAGAAAATATTGGGGTAACTAAAAATAATTTTTAGTCATTAAAAATGATTTTTATAATTTTTTTATAAATTTTCTGGACTTAAATAGGTTAAAAAAACGAGTTTTACAAAAAAATGGGGGGTGCCCGGGTTCGAACCCGGGACCTCAAGGATAGAAAGTGATGTGTTACCATTAGGCTGGGGCGCCTATGCCTGTTAGGAAATGGGTTTAATTCACAAATACAAAGAAAACCCCCAAACCATATGAACCCTAGAACGATTTGAACCAAATTGAAGATCAATTCGTTACTGTTAACGCTAATGATCATGGGGCTTTTGTTCCCCATGAAAAATCGAGTATGTAGGTGGGTTAAATTACCCGGTTTAAGTCGAATTGATGATAAGGAAGACGAAGAACAGGCCGCGACCGAAGCTATAATCAATCGATGTGCAAATGATGATGATAACCAAATTCGTTGCACAGAAAGCTTCTATTGGTCTCGATGATTGAAAGCCCTTTATCAATTTCACTTAATAATGACCGAGGGTTGAAGAACACTACTGTTGCAGGTCGCGATGAAGGGGATGATCGAATGTGATGTTCGTGTAAGTTTCAGGTGAAATTGAGATTGATAGCAGCTTAGGATTAGTTAAACGTTCGATTATGATACATTTAATTTGATTATTATTGAGTTTTAATGTCCGAACGGCTCTATGATTAAAAGCTTCGGTTATTCAAACCGATTGGGTTCATAACCGACGTCTAAACGCAATTAAGGTGCGTGTTCAAGTTCGAAACGGGTTCACGAATCGATTTGGAACGGTTTTTGGGTTGAAATCCGAAGAATTTTGGGGTTTTGAACCTTGCCGGAGTCGGCCGGAGGGTGGCCGGAAAGTGGTCGCCGGAAATACGGGGAAAGATGCGGGAGGGGGTTTGGGTTTTGATTAATTGCAGTTTTAGTCCCTGCAGTTTTCGAATTAATATTTTATGCTTAAAACTTTCATTTAAAGTTTCAAATTTGTTACAAATACCCCCTGAACTTAATTAACCTTTAAGTTTTAAATGTTTTTATAACTTATTAAATGTTTAACTTTTATAAATTATTAATTTTTATTATTATTATTATTATTTTTAATAAATTAATTTATTAACTTCAAAATTAACTAAGAAACAAGCCTTCAAAATTTCATAAATGACATAAATGGTCCTTACAAGAACATAACAGGGTTAACTATAATTAACGAAAACACGAAAGGTTACACTTGATGTCTAAATCCATCTCTTTTCCCCCTAGCTAACGTTTTATTTTGTCTCTATTTGAGTACATATGACTAACTCCGTTAATGTTTCTGTTAAAATCTTTGTTAAAATTACTAAACTACCCTTAAATTATTTAAAGAAAAAAACTTGTGGGGTTCACCAACCCATCTTATCTTTTCACCTACTAAACACTCTAATACTCTCTTTCTTTCTCACCACCTACACACACACGCTTTTTCTTTTTCTTTTCTCCCCAATCTCCATAATCATCACCATCACCACCACCACCACCACCATCACAGGTCGCCCGTCACTGCGACAACAGCCCGTCACCGCCACAGCCTTAGTACCACCACAGCCCTAGCACCACCACAACCCTAGCACCACCACAGCCGCTCGTCACCACCACAACCCTAGCACCACCACAGCCGTTGGTCACCACTACAACCTTAGCACCACCATGGCCTAGCACCACCACAGCCGCCCGTCAACCCACTACCAACCCCACCATATCTTCCCCAATTCCCCCGCCTTTCATCCCCCACCTTTGCCATCGTTTTCCCCCAACCCCCACCACCCGCGGACCCACCTCCATCAAATCGAGCAAAGACGTCGGAGAGGGCCTAATGTGCAGAAACTCAAACATGATGACCTACTTTGAAGCCACTGGCAAGCTAGTTCCTGTCACGTCGTAGGAGAAATCGGGGGTGATTTCAGGCAAGGAGCAGCGGAGGTGTGGCAGTTATGATGACCGACTGCGGAGGAGGAGAGGAGGTGCGGTAGGTAGGGGAACATCGGTGCGATTCGGTGGTGGTGGTGATGGTGGTGATTGATGAGTGAGTGTGAATAAAAATAAAGATTTTGGGTTATTTGAAGAAGAAGAAGAGGTAGGTGGGTGGATGTATAAATTTTATTATTTTTTAGTTTATAGGGGTATTTTAGTCTTTTAACAAAAGTTTTAAAAGAAACATTAACGGTGTTAGTCATATGTACTCAAATGGAGACAAAAATGAAACGTTAAGGGGAAAATAGATGGATTTTAACATCGAGGATTCAAGTAGTTAAAATTGACAAACGTTAGAGATGCAAATAGTAATTTACTCTAACATTAATAAAATAATCTCTTTCTTAATTTATTTATAATACTATTTTAGAACTAAAATAATCAAATAATGTTATTAGTAATTTATATAAATATTTAATAAGAGAGGAAGCAAAAATTTTGATGAGAATTAATATGATAATGTTATGTGTCTCTCCTAGTTATCATTTTATTAGAATAAAAAGATTTAAGAGGACACGCGACAACACACATTTCTCATCGTTCAAATTTGTCCCATTCTCTCTCATATTTAATAGTTACTATAATTACTAATAATATTATTTAATTTTTTTATAAACTAAAAATAATTTTTAATAAATTAAAAAAGAGCTCTTTTTATTAATGTTATTTATAAAGAAACAATTTTTTATAAAAGTAGAAATTATCTAAAACTTAATCTTTTTTAAAACATGAAATATTTTAATATTTGGTGTTTTTAAAAAGTAACATGTTTATAAATCTAAATTAATTAAAATTGAAAGTTATAATAACTAAATTTTTTAAAACGGTTTGTTTCGAAATAAAAATGTTTTAAAAAGTTGATATAATTTTTATTACTTATAGTCCTTAATTTTACGTAATTTCAATCATATTTTATCATAAAATATAGTTTTGTAATTAAACAATTTTTAATGCACGAGTTGTATATTTACCCTTAAATCTTAGATTAATGCCTTGTTTTATTACTCATCCGACTTCTACGAAACCATGTGAGGCCATAATTTTAGTTATCCGTCAAACTTTTTGAAAGTGACTTTTAGTGTATATTTCCAAACAACTAATTAAATAAACCCACATAATATGTTAACAAACCGATCATTGTCCGAGTGTGTTGGTCGTTCAACATCATATTCGCCTTAAATTGCAATTGTTGTTTTTCTGAAATAGCAAGAATTAATGTTTAGTGACAACATGAAAGATGTTAATGTATGACTGTTTTTATAACAATCAAAACAATATTGATTTGTAGATAACTACCAGTCATGTTTTATCATAAAATAAACATGCTATAAAACTTAAGAACAAAAACGGAAGGAAATTAATATACGCAATCGAAAAACATGAAATTCGAACCTCGAATATTCGAATCGTTCCAAACGGTATTCTTAATATGGTTTTCGAATCAAATTCAAACATATGAATTTTGAACCGAACGACCTGGTTTTTAAAAATTCAAATCATATAATTATTCCTTTATTAAATTTGGAATTGAAATTCGATTTCAAGAATTTTGAATCCCTCTATTTGGATACACCGGATAAATTGAGACCCAACAAACATAGATCTAACTACATAAGGAATTTGGTGAAGCTCGATATACTTAGTATATATAAAAGATATTGGTTGTCTACAATACAGATGCTAACGTACATTAAACGTATATAGAAATACCCCAATCTAGATAGAAATTGTGCGTCACTGTTATAGAAGTCATAAGTAAAATTAAACGTAATGTTCTTACTACTTGAAACATTACATAATTAACAAATACAAAATGTTATTCAATGTTAATTTATCCATCAATTAAGGTTCTTTCCAATAGGATAGGTGCCAGTTTCCCCTCATCTCAACCCGCACAAGCTTTTATTAATGAAGTGAAATTTTACCGGATATATTATTGTTGAAGTGAGATTTTTAGCAGCTATGTTTGTTTGTTAAGTAAGATATTTGAAGAATCGCAAAAAAATCCTCGTAGTAAAGAAAGGTCACGAATGAACACTAAAAGTCGAGGAAGCCCACACGTTATTGATCGCACTATCAAAATTGTAACTACCCCTTTATAATTCAGGCATAAGCGCTAGTACAATAAATTGGTGCCAGCTCGTTATGGTGCTATAAAAGTTATTTGGACGGATTTAGGCCCCCAAATTAGAGGCCCTAATTTTATTTTTAAATCTTATAACTATAAATTAAACTGAAATATATGTAATAATCGATCAATTTTTGTGCTTTTAGACGCCGGGTGACAAAGTAAAAGCCTTTGATCCTTTGCCCCATACTTTGAGATGCTCCTCCCCAGCCGATCAAGCAGCGACACTGCTCTTAGCTTTAAGTCGCCATCGTTCGGTTCGGATAAGTCAAGTCCCTTCAGTAAGTTCACTCAGGTGATCCTCCCTTATCTTCCCTAACTTTCAGAGTGTTTTGGTTTGAGAAAGGAGCATCGGCCGAGCGCCCTGAATGAATAATAAATTAACAGCAGAGGTCATTGCAGATTCTTATTCGAACGAGTGGAAGCTAACAACATGTCGATTACAGATAACAGAAGATTAACTTATAGGATCCTTGTAAATTTGTAAGATGAAAAAAAGTGTTGTTGTGAAAGAAGAATGTGTTCATGGAAAAAATAATATGGTTACATATATTGATTCGTGATTCGGATAAATTTTTAATGATTTTTTTTATAAAATAAATGAAGAACTTTTTTTTTTCTTTCAAAAAAAAAAAACTCTACTTCAAATTTCGTTTTAAACCTCAAAATATGTTAAGTTGCCCCTGTCCGAAGCAGTCAACTTGTATCTGCAAGCAAGCAAATGATCCATCGCTATCTCGAAAAATCAACGTTACATATAAATATAATATTTATAACTAAATAATAAATATGTTTGATGTTATTGATTTAAGAGTGTACACTTATCAACGGTGTTAAATTATGATAACTTTAACCATTTTATAAGTGTAAGCGTTTGAAAATATGCGGTATGGCATGACACAAGCACATCACAAATAATATTTAGATTATGTGTAGTGATTTATTTAGTTAAAATTTTAACTAGATAAATATGAATTTATTAAAACTTATTAAATACAAGCGTAGTGATTTTAAGGCCATAATTAAAGATTATCAAAAGTAAGAAAAAATAGATTCACTTACCTCTTTTAACGATCGTTAAGGGCTTGGTTAAACATAAATTTGAAACTCTCTTTAACTAGGATGTAGTGACTTTAGCGTTTCATTTGCATCCCAATCAGCAAATTTGATGTCTCTAGGGGCGTCACTATGTCTAGTCTTATAAACATAAACAATAAAAACAAAGTGTTTTAGTACGTATGTTTCTAAAACATAATAATAAACTTTATAAGTTAATCATAAAATTAGTTAAGTTTCCTGGTTCCATTTTCATTTTTTCCTTTATGTATACACCAATTTAGCTCTTATGACCAGAAACCTCAAAAGTTCAATCCCAATACAACTTCAAGAAATGACACGCCTTGACGTATGGGTTGTTTTTTCAAGTTACACTAGTTATATATCATGAAGAGTTTTGTTTTCGTATAATTGTCTACAAGTTCACATGTTACACTAGTTGGTTAGGCATAGTTTATGACTTTGAACTGACATGTGAAAACGATAAATATGACATTCAAGCTCTTGACGTTACGTCAATATGAAATTCTAGAGTTTTGTTCTTATTCTTTCTTTCTTCTTGGTTGTCTCATTTATTCTTTTAGCCATCCCCAAGGGACATACATGTGGTAATAACGTAATCCCAAACCTTGTGTATTCTAGTCCTTCAAAACGAAGGATGAGATGATTTTATCTCATACATTTTAGCCTTTTAGGTGTTGTTTAAAAAAACATTCTTTTAGCTAACAACACCAATCAAATTTAAGTAACATGCAATAAAGAGATTAAGTCTACACATAATACACACATGACCCATGCCTATCAAAACTAAGAAACTTAGCGAATTGCCAGTATTTTTTAACATTAGAAATAGAGGATTGTCGAGAAAGTTTCCTTTGAATGGTAAGACCAATCCTATATTCCTAATGATGGCAGAGGGTCAATCATAAGTGCCTTCAAACATAAAGCCAACAAGCTTTAGACATTAGAGTTGCCTTACTAAAACTTAAGAAGAGTGCATGCCTTGTAAATTAGTCTAACATGTCATCTTCTATTCTTCACCCATTGTCGTCCTAATACATCTATTGACAACATTGACGGATATCTCCCAAACACACGATACTATAAAAACATGGTGCTAAATACCAACCTCCTAGCACATATACATGTAATACTAAGATAATATGTCTACATGCTCACTAACCTCTCTTTAATGATATGTGATGTGGGTGAGGATGAATATAAAATAAGTTTGATTTTAACAAAGGTCATATCTTAAAATTAAACGATAAGTGCCTTAACTACACTACATATAATGAGGCTAATATATGTATGTAATACTAGTATAATATTGGTAAGAACTAAATATTGTTTAATAACAAAGCAACTCCTGATAGTAAACTTTCATAAATGTCTAGCCAACTGAAAAAATGATTTTGTTGTAAACAATAAACCATCGACTTAATTAACTACGAAGGTAATCAGTAAGAACACAATACCACTTTGGTCCGAAAATCCTTCCTGATAGCATCTTAAAACATGTATGGAAATGTGACAATATCACTTTTCGCATGTAAGTAGATAGCTCTTCCGTTAAGGAGGTCAAAGCCTTATGATGTTTTAGAAAAAAACCGAGTGCTCGTTAGGGGCATACAAAATCGTTAAATACTTATGATCATGCATTGAATTCATAGCGCTGATAGTATGAAATTGATTAATAATACTTAGATTGGTCTCCCGCTAAGGATTTACTAATACGTCAACTAGACCGTAGATTAAGCATGAGTGGTTTACATATATGCTGAAGATAAATACGACAAGTGCATGCTAACCATCTTGAGCTAAACAAAGTAAATATCAAACACATATTCTTTTGACCTGTTTAATTATATTATGATTATAAAAGCAGTATTGTGTTATCAAATCTCAAACAAATTATAAGCAATGAAATTTTCAAAACATAACAATTGTTTTGGCTTGCTATAACATACATAAGAAGTTTGCGCATATGTAAGACCATTTCGGTTATCTCGTTTTTCTCATTTTTTTGGTATTCACGTTTGCATCATACAAGCACTTTCTACATTTCCCCCCTTTTTCCTTATCTCCTATTAACCATTCCATATTTCCCCATTCTTGCCATGACTGTCATTAAAAAGTAAATATCGTCAGTGAGAAATAGTAACTTTTCGTCGGGTTTTGCGCTAGATCTTCTCCCTTGATCTACTGGATTGGTGTTACTGGTCGATATTCTTTTTCAGGGACTTGAGAAATTGGTTTTCCCAGGTGGTGTTTAAGTGCCTTTATTCCGTCCTAATTATTTTAACTTCATCCCTCTAGATCGATGATATAATATTGTGATAGACATGTAATGTTCATGAAATAAATGTATGAACATCAAAATTGCATAAACATCAATGCCCCGATCGAGGTCAGTAATGTGACATATATTTGAACTTACTCCAACTTGTAAGCGGGTGTCTTATATTATAAAGGATGGTTGTGAGTGGTTGTTAGTGAAAGAGATAGAAAATTTATGGGGATTGTACCGTATTTCCACATATATAAAAAAATATTTTTGAAAGTGGTTGTGAGTGGATGAGAGAGAAAATGTAATGATAAATGTATAAAAAATATTATTTAATTGAAAAGAAGAGAGAAAAAATAATATTTTTTAGTGTAATTATAAGAATGAGGATAGAGGATTGATTGTAAATTCTCTAAATCTACAAGTTCAAATATAAGTGGCATGACTCTTATGATCAATCTTTGTTTTTTACGTGTATGTGCTCAAATCGGTGATAAATTCAGATACATGTCATAATCAATGCTCAATTAGTTGTTTTTGGTCTAGTGGTACCCATGTGTTTTGCATGGTGTCCGCCTCTAAACTAGTTGAGTATTCAAGTCTCGTAGTGAATAAGTGTAAATTTAGAAGCTGGTTTAGATGGTGTGTGAATTTGTCGTTAGAAAAATAACCATTACATGCATTTGAACTTATCCCAACTTGAACATTCACATCAATTTTTAAAAGAGATTATAAAGTATTTTTACAGTGATGTGATTAAACAACACATCGAATACCTATTTATACTAACATTGGTTGTTAAATCGTCAAAACATCACAAAACATAGTGATACATCCGTCTCTAACTATAACTAATAACTATATTTTTGCATGTTACAAATCAGTTCCAGTTCCAAGCCTAGAACTCCCCAAATCAATCGTAAATCATCAGTTCAAATCCTATCGTAACCTAACCGTTTTCATTCCAACCAGTTTCAAAGTCAACTGGTTTCGATTTACGAACCGGGTTTTTCCACACATATGCCTACCAACTCCATGGCCCAAACGACCCAAAATATCCTCCAAAAATAATATTCGATTATCGCCGGCAACAACCAGTTACAACACACCTCCGGCGCATGTTAGAGCAAGCAGCCTCATTTGAAACTCCCCCATCCGGCACAAACAAACGTGACAACGTTATATAACCACCCTGGCCCACCATACACACTTTTCAAATTTCAAAAGCACCAGAAGTCCAGGGACCTATTCGTACCACTTTACATTTACGAGGGACCTGATTTGTAACAACACATAATTCATTCCTCTTAAACAAAAATCAAATCTACAGAGAGAAAGAGGAGAAACTGTAAACAAAGTTGTAGATGTAGAGAGGTATAGAGAGAGACTGTATATATACACACACACATATATATATATATATCTATATCTATACATACAGAGAGCAAAAGCTTACGGTTGATGACGATGGACCGTGAGAAGGAGAGAGAGACGGAGCTAGAGAGTGCGATGTATACAAACTGCTTGTTGTTAGGGCTTGATCCGGCGATCATCGGCGCCGGAGCAGGCAACGGTGCTCCTCCGGTGGGGTTATTCCGGCACTCGAACCCTAGATTGGGTGAACAGCTTCTGTACTTCATATTGTCATCTCTCAGAGGTCCAAAGGTACGCAACAAAGTCTTCTGATTTCGGTTTTGATTACGTTTTATGTGCAATTACGATCTGTTTGTATTGATGTATTTGACGTCGAGATCGATGCTGTAGGAGTTTGATAAAGTGTGGCCGATATTTGATCCTTCTCAATCTCGCGATTTCCGGAAGGTATTTTTGGATTCGAATTTAGGACAATTTTGTAGAGTAGGTTAATGTTTACTTTTGGGGGTTTGGTTTGTTATCAGGTTGTGCAAAGCATTATTAGTGAGCTTGAATCGCAAGGGGCGCTTCCGAGAAGTAATTCGAGGGTATCATCGCTGGCTACATGTTGTGGACCGAGGTTTGTTGGTTACGGGGTTTCCCCTTTCGTCTCTTGATTGATTCATTTGTGAATTCAGTGCTTTTGGCTTGTGTTTAGTCAATTTGCTTTTGAATAAGTGTTGTTTGATTGAGTTATTGGCCCCAGAAAACGGAATGAATGCTATAAACAGTAGTACATTGCTTGGTATAGTTGTGGTTCTGTACCCAACTATGCTGTATTGTATGTAACAATCAGTAATGCACCAAAAATTTCTAAGAATATTACTGGAATGCACAGAGGACACAACTTGTAGTATAGGGAAAAAGGAAGTTTTATTAACATGTAAAGTGGGCTATATGACAACAGTATGTTGTATTGGGGTCTGGGGAAACACATTATAAGCAGTGAGAACTAAGACAAATATTTAGCTAATTGTTACTTTCTAGGCTTGCCTTTAGTCTAAGATGTGCCTTTATTCTTAGATGTGCTTTTAGTCTTAGCTACTTAGGATTTTTATGCCTTATTGCTCTTTTGCCTCCTGCTAGCAATAAATTCTATTGTGATATTTGTTTTGATGTTAATATATTTGCTATGTTATGATATTAGTTTTTCATGTGCTTATTGTATCATGATTTTTCTGAAAAAAAGAACAAAGAAAAAAAGGTTTTACCGAGCCGGGGGTCTATATGGGTGCAGCCTCTCTATCCCATGGGGTAGAGGTAATGTTTGCTCTCATCCCACCCTCCCCAGACCCCGCTTGTTGAGTGCGATTTCACCGGGTTTGTTTTATACATCACTACAAGCAGTTCATTCAATACTAATTGCATGAACTCTGGAATCTGTCTTCATTCATATTGTAAAAGATCATACTTACTCGGGGCTTCTGAGATGTTAATGTCACTTATTATGTGTGGAGAAAAGTTGAATTCCATGAAGTGACTAGGAGAGGATCATGCTTACTTGAGCACATACACACTTTTGTGATGAGATCCAATGAAGAAGTAAGGAAGAGGATGCAAAGTGTCTTTGGAAGCTTATGCATATATTTGCTAAATTAAGTTGCAGACAATTTTTTTTAACCATTCCACGTGTATATTTCAGGCCTTGCATTTTGTATGATTGTAAATGTGATTGTATAATTAAAAATTAGGTATCCTTGGTAGATTGAAGCCAATAATAATTTGATATGGTATATGGTAACTGCAGATTTGTGGAACTATTGTGGCAACTTTCTTTGCATGCTTTAAGAGAAGTTCACAGACGAACGTATCCAGCAGATGTAGCCTCAAATCCACTTCCTGCTTCACTGACCGATGTAGCTTTCTCACATGCAGCTACACTTCTTCCTGTAACAAAGGTACTTCATGCTTACATTTTCATTTCTATAATATAAAAATAAACTTAGAGGAATTATATTGTTTACTTTAAAGTATGCTTCTTAATCAAAATAGCACTGGATGTACTATCGATTAGAGAATAGTGCATTTTAACACTTCTGAGCCAATGTAACTGAAAAAACCTTATATTCTGTCTTTTTCAACAGGCTAGAATAGCTCTAGAGAGAAGAAGGTTTCTAAAAAATGCCGAGACAGCAGTGCAGAGACAGGCTATGTGGTCAAATTTGGCTCATGAAATGACAGCAGAGTATCGTGGTCTTTGTGCTGAAGAGGTAAATGTGACAGTTTTATACTCACTTTGAGGGAGAAAAACAATTAAAGATTTTTATATCAGTTTGTGTAATACGCACATCCGTTCTTTCTTTGGAACATATGAAGCTCAGGCATATTTGCAACAAGAGTTGGAAAAGTTACATGAACTGAGGAACAAAGTAAAGATGGAAGGTGAACCATGGGATGAACTTGTATCTAGCTCAAGTCAAAATTCTCATCTGGTTCAGAGAGCTACTCGTTTATGGGATTCTTTATTATCCCGTAAAAGTAAGTGAAAATTTTAATTATGGTTTTAATAAATTATTTTCATGCGCATATCGCCTCTGTATCACCATGTTATTGGGTCAGGAATTTGGTAGCATATATAGTATTTAAGTGGTACCTTTATGTGTATTGTTGTCCTGTCTGTCTTTACATGTTTGCTTCTTGTTGTAATAAAGTTCAATGTGAACATTTTAATTATGCTTTTGTAATTTTCATCTGGTGAAAGTGATTATGGAATTCTTTATCATCCTCTAAAAGTAAGTAGAACCTTTAATTATTATGATATATTAATCTCATGCAGATTTAGCCTCATTATCACCATGTTATTGAAGTCAGAATTTTTGTAGCTTATATATCATTAAAGTAATACCTTTATATGTGTATAGTTGTTTAGTCTGTCTTTACATGCACGCCTCTAATTTAAATGAAGTTCAATGTGAAAATTTTAATTATACCTATGCACCAAATTTATTGCATGAATGAATGCATGATGACATATTCACACGTATAGTGAAATATTTGAGTTGCTATATATAGGTATGTAACACTATAACTACTTTGGAGTGTTCTGGATTGCCTATTAAATCTTATTATCTGTGATGCAGGTCAACATGAAGTTCTTGCCTCAGGGCCCATTGAGGATCTGATAGCACATCGGGAGCATCGGTAGTTATCCCTCATATATCAGTTATTATATGAGAACTCATTTTGGGCTCTGTTAGTGTCCTTTGTTCATGTATTTAAATATTTGGTATGTTTGTTTGTCAGATACCGTATTTCGGGTTCATCTCTTCTTGCAGCTATGGATGAAAGTAGTACTCAAGTTTCATCTGGTGATCTAGATGAAGAACAAACTGATAAATCACAAGTGGCATCAAATAGAGAAAATGTGAAAGACGTTATAAATTCTTCAGAGGAAAAAATGATAGAAATGGACGAGGTCAGCAGCCGACAGTTGATATTGCAGAAGTTTTAAGGCGATGGACACATGCACTGCAGCGTATACATAAACAGTCACTTCATTTGGTATTCTATATTTTGTGGACCTATGTTTCTAATTTTGGGGATTGTATATAGTTCTCAGTGTAATACATGAAAGTCGCTTCATCTGATGCTGGAATGTTTGATTTTTGTAGGCAAATGCAAATAATGGTGAAGGTCCAGATCTTCTCAGAAGTGCAAATGATGGTGGTACTAGTGGCCATGCTGAATCATTAGCTGCAACACTTGCTGAACATCGACAACACCTAGCTAGTATACAGGCATGTGAACCTTACTTATCAAAAGTGAAACTTATTTATAAACTTTTTTACATGTATTAAGCCTTTTCTTTCAGATTCTTTTGTGCTTCTTAGATGATTTTGTGTGATGAGTTACGTAGGCATATGAATTATAAGCAGAGAATGCTTTTATGACTTTTAAAACTCAAAGTAGGACGTTTGTTATGGCACATAGGAGCAGCTTTGCAAGTGAAATCCATAGGATCAGATCTGCAAATGAAAGGCAGTGGTTATAGTACCTTTTAACTATATTGCTTTCGAAGCAAACTGAGTTGGGAACACATTTTTTATACATAATAACAATTTTATCCTTTGTCATCTTGCTGTTTCACCCAGTATTATATTTATACCTGCCTTTATCCTGTTTCTCTATTTTTTCAAAACATATGTATCTCAGTTGATCTAGCCGCTCCTGCCTCCTAGTAAAATTATACATTCGTTGTCTTCTTTGATACCTAAATGTTCTGCATTTGTTCTCTTTTCAAATAGGATACTACCAACTTTATGCCTATGTAAAATGTGCTTGTAATCTCGTTTACGATTTTGGTTTTGGTACACTCTATTATGGTTTTCTTTGAAATGTATACTTAGGGCTGTAAACGAACCGAACGTTTAGCGAACAGTTCGTGAACCGTTCGGCGGGAAGTTCGTTTACGTTCGTTCATTTAATAAATGAACGAACATGAACAGAGGTCGCGTTTGTTCATTTGTGTTCGTGAACGTTTGGTAAGGTGTTCGTTTACGTTCATTTACATTTGTTCATGTTCGTTTAGTGTATACTAGTTCTCATCCAGGTTTAATTAGATCTTGTTCATTATCAACAATGTCATTTGATAATTGTACATTTTTTGTTGATAATGGGTGAGAATAATTCCGATTTACACTTTTTCTTGGGCAGGTGTTAGTTAATCAACTAAAAGGTGTTGCGCCTGTGATACAAAATTCAATATCAGAGCTGAACGAAGAAGTGAACAGTCTCTCCTCAAATCTTCCTCAAGTGACAAATCACCATGGTAGATCCTCCTCGCCTGTTCAAGTACAAAGCACTGGAAGGACAATGGTAGTTATCTTGTTCATTATTTTTATTACTTTTTTTTATGATTACTAAATGATCAAAATGATTTTTTAAGTACTAAAATGTACATTTAATTTCCAGGAAAGTGGCAGTGGCGAGGTCACTGATGTTACTTCAAGATTATCATCAGTTCATATTGATAAAGTTTCATCTAACACTGCTGCTTTAAAACTGCCACCTCTATTTAGTTTGACACCAAATTCGAATGCCAAAAGTGGGAATTTTTACAAGAAACAGACTCAAGTTCATACTAACCACTTGGAAAATGTATATGAAAAGCTACCTCACGAGCAAACCACATCAGCTAACCAAGTAAATACACCAGAAACAGGTTATACATGGTTCTCTCCTCTTGTAAACTTGTTCATTTTGATTCTTTGGTTTGTAATTTCTGTTCTCATCTTTTGCAGACAATGAGAACAATTATATTCGCAACCTTAAGAAATCTGTGAGAGAAGCAGCTTTGTCAACACGGGCCATCAGCATGGGCCAAGTACAAGATAATCAATCTGATGATGGATCAGAACATTTCTTTGTTCCCCTTTCAGGAACTGGGTTTTCTCGTGTGGGCCCAGAAAAGAAACCAGCTTCATTGACAAATAAACAGTTGTTTGTATCTGAATTAAACGGTCCTGTGGAAATGGTGAACGAGTATGACAGGGTAAATGATTATATGTCTACTGCTGCTTCAAATTATGAAGATTCTGAAGGACGATTATCATTTTATGATATGGAAGAAACTCATGATCAAGTCTTTTCACCTCCTTTTCTTATGGATGCATCTCTGTCTGCGGAGCCGTTTGAGGATTTACTTGGTATGTTTTTCTGAAAAAGTTTATATCTTATAGAGTAAATTACAAATTTCACCTCCAAACTTCATTTATTACACACACCATCCCGATATAAGTTGTCACAGTTTCTGTCCCTCGTTCAATTTAACCTATTAGGAATCTGAGTATCTTATTCTTTTTCCTTATTTGAATTCCCAATTTCTAAATTATAAGTAAATATTATTCTTATATGAAATTTTTTAACTATATTCATCTGCAGCACCTCTATCAGAAACAGAAACGGCGCTGATGGAGCATTAATAGAGGCTGGTGTTGTACTATGGAGAAGATGACATAGTTTCTATAATTGGTCTGCTTTTGGGTTGTGATTATTATTCTCTAATCATTTAGTTATAAACGGTGATTATATGTTTGAGGCACAGCAATTTGACTCAAGTTTGCAATGTGAACTGTGAAGGTCCTACATGTGGTCCGAAGATGTAACTCCCGCCTTGTCATCTCACAACCATCTTGGTTGCATCTGGGCATCTGGGCATGGAGTATAGTTGATATGATCAACCCGCTAGCTATCAGTTCATGTTGTTTGTGTGATTAAGGATGACACGCAATAGGAAGTCAACATATGTTGCTGACCAACTAATACATGTGTCGAGAACATGTAAATCGGTACGGTGTTGGATATTGGATGCTGTTGGTTAAGGTTGGAGTTGTAAAATCTGGTTCATTGTTTTGTTGAGTAATCTTCTAGAAGTCAAATATGAAGTGTAACAAAAAGAAATGGTATCCATTCATATTCTTTGTTTCTTGTCATCTATTGTTTATTGAGTGAGCTTGTACCAATTTATGTCACCTGCTTGGTCTTTTGTATTTTTGAGTGGTTGTATAGATGATCTTCGGTAGGGTTGTTAAAATGGACGGATCGAGTAGTGGATTACAATGTTTATTTTATATTTAGGAGTTGAAAGGGAGCCCGATATGATTCGGTTGATAATCTTATGAACGAACCAAAAGTCGAAAGATGTCAAATGTTTTATACTCAATAAGGTTGGTTGACTTCAAAACACTCTTTATAAAAAATTTTAATATAAAAAATTTGTAAGTCATACGAGTCGCAAGCTATTTTAAACTTAAATTACGACTATACTAGTTGCAAGCTATTTTAGAAATTAAACTCAGGCATGCTGTTCAAAATTTCTCTCATGTTGAAAATACCTATATTCAAAATTCACATTATGTAATATAAGTCATTATAATATAGGGTAGTAATCCCTTGAATACCATGTTATACATGAAAACCATTAAAACCAAAGGTTACATATATGTATATATGTGTTGCAAAGTATACAACTAAGAGTTACGTACGTGTAAGGGTTATGTATATGTAAGTACGTATTACCAAGTGTACAACTAATAGTTACGTACATGTAACTCATACAAATTACGTATATGTGAGTATTTTCGTCATCATCGTCGTTCTTTCGAGTTTAAATTGAAAGAATATATAATGATCTCAAAAAATAAGGCTGAAGTCTACTTAAATATACTTTAAATAATTAAAAAGTTAAATTATTTATAAATTATGTGATTGGGTAGTGATGATTTTCACGGTTTATAATTATAAACATGATTTGTATCTAATCCTCCTACTATATATATATATATATATATATATATATATATATATATATATATATATATATATATATATATATATATATATATATATATATATATATGCACAGATACTATTATTAACACCACAGGCCTGATCTTCCATTACACTGTTCAGAATGTCAAGATACACGTCACAAGTATGTGGAGCGTATCATACAAGCAAGTTGAGCATGGATTGTTATATTTACAATACAAGGGGTGTTTGGGATTACTTATCAAAACAATTTATTGACTTATTAATTTTTAAAAAATTAAAAAGTTATTTTATAGTGTTTGACAATGTGATTGTTGTGAGGTAAATAAGTTAATAAATCAGTCTATACTAACTTATTAACTTATTGAAAAAATTAATAAGTTAATAAGTTGTTTCAGAAGCAATCCCAAACGCCCCATAGTCCTCCAAGTCTAATAACACTTAGCCTTCAAACCCTATATTTTTTTATTTGTTTTCTTTTTTCCTATGTATGAACCAACCACGTTATTACTCACAACTCTTATTTAATGTTTTTCTCGTATATAACTGTTAAAGTAAAGTGTCTTACCAAATTCCGAATACACTATGACATGCTCATTTTAATCTATGTTTCGATATAAGCTTTATTCAAAAATGAATTGTGCGTAACAATATACAAGTTATCGAAACATAAATGTATAACTGTCAAAGTTGCTTAAGGTTTCGTTTTTAATGGTTGTTTTTACTCTTCCAACTCTTGAAATATGATGTTTATAAGATTTTAATTTTGCCATTGGGGTCTGCTTTACAACGTTTCTTCTTGAGTTTTACCAAGGAGTGAGTGCCGATCTACGATTTTAATCTACAATTAATTAAAACCGAGTATCACAAAATTTTAGAGATGAGCATTTGGTACCTAGTACCTGTACCATACCGTGATACCGGTACCCAACTGGTACCGAAATATGTATAAGGTACCGGTACTGGTACTTGATTTTCTTATATTTCGGGACCGGTACAGGTACCGGTACTTTACCCAAAAGTCCCGTATAGTCCCGCTAGTACCCGAACACGAATAGGTTATTTTGGAATTTGTATTTTGTTTTGTAATATTTTTCACCCCATCAACTAGTATTTTGTTTTGACTTTTGAGGGTAATTATTATTATTTTTTAATATCATTCTTCTTACTTCACTACAATGTCAAGAGATATACTATTTATGATTTTAAAAAATGAATGGTGGACTAGTGTGTAGACCGAGTTAGCAGAAAATAAAAAAAGTAAATGAACTATCATTTTATGTGGATGTTTTTTTGATATTTTGTTTAGTTATTATAAACATTTTTAGAGGTATCGGGTACCAAACATGTACTGAGTAACGAGTACAAAAACAGGTACTTGGTACTTTAACCAAACATGCACCATATAGCAAGCCTAAAAAATAATGTTGTGAAGGTAACGGGTACCAAAGAGGTACCGGGTACTGAAATACCGGTACTGGTACCTGTACCCATATACCAAATTCAGTACCGGTACTCGTTTTTTATAAGATTCAGGACCGGGTACTTTCGATAACGATACCGGTTCGGTACAGATACAGAACCGAGCTCATCCCTACAAAATTTAATACCCCGACGTAATGCTCAGATTTCATACATTAGTGGGGTGTATTTTCATTTATAATTGTTGTTTTCTACTTTCTCGCTAGTCTTTGGTTTCAAAAAATGTCAGTCTTTCAAATGTGCGTGCGTGCGTGCGTTTCTATATACGTATATATGTAGGAAAAGTTCAAATACAAGGCGGTTTTTGCGTGGTAAGCATACAAAATGAGAAGATAGAATTATCACACAAAATATGTAATAACCACACAAGAAGAATTACATTTGCGTGTATTATCACGTAAAGATAAAATTATCACGTAAACATACCTTTATGCGTGATAATTCCACCTTTGCCTGATAACTCTATCTTTGGGTAATTAATTCTAACACTTGCGTTATAATTTCACACGTAACGTTCTTCTTGTGTAGTTATTTCGCACACTTTGTACGAAAAATTAATTTCACACGTAACGTTCTTCTTGTGTGATTATTTCGCACACTTTGTACTAAAAATGACTTTAATACTAACCTTTCCTATACATATAAACATATAGTCTTTAATTCTTGTTTTTAATGTGTTATGTTATTATTTTAATAAAAAAGTAACTAACGAGAACACGTGTTAACATCTCATTTATCCTTTCTAAAAATTATCCGCTTTTCTATCCTATTAATTAACTGCATTAATTATTAATTATATTATTTAATTCATTTTAGATTAAAAATAGGTTGTAATAAATTAAAAAGGAGATATTATTATTAATGTTATTTCTAAAAAATTTATTTTTATAAAATTATTTTTTTCTAAAACATCAAAATTTTTAAAAATATAAAATATATTAAAAGTGGTATTTTTGAAACCAACATATTTATAAACAAAATTTAATTAAAATTAAGAGTTATAATAAAAAAATAATTTAAAATGACCTTTTTTTAATGGTTTGCTTTGAAATAAATATTTAATATTTTTGGAAAAAACAAGAGAATTTAAAAACAAAAGTTTATAATGTTGATATCATTATTTTATTACTTATATTAATTACTCATGTAATTCAATCATATCTTATTTTAAAATATCGTTATATTATTCACTAATGTATATTCAGTTTAATATTTTACTTATTCAAACCGTTTGATGTATTACTAAAACTAGTAATTTATATAAATATCTAATAATCAACTAACACTCACACTGGAAATTTTCAAAAAATAACGATGATAATTAAAAAAAATTCTAAATTCACCACCAATCACATTTAAAAGTTACTCATTTTGGCATGTTACTCATCTCATCCAACCAAACCTGTTTCATTTTATTCACTTGTAGGACGGCCAGAATTAAATACTTAGAATTAATTAAAGGTTACTAGTTTTGTACAAGCATGCCAATGAGTCGTCTTAGATCAACTAGTTTAGGAGGAGACACCCTATGACTTTTCAAAGTGGAGGTCATGGGTTGGAGTCTCACTAGGTGCAAGATGCTCCAAGTGGGCCAAGGGTTTTATCACAGTGGGCCTGTGGGTGGTGGGTTTCCCTTGGAATGATGGGCGAGCCGGTCACCAGCGCTGTCTGTGTTCGCGGGCGTGGGTGGCCTTTTGCCAATAGGTTTACCCAGGTGACCGGGCTTAAAAATTATTCGTTGGCCGTTAAAAAAAAAAAAAAGTTTTGTACAAGCATCTGTATTAATTCATTCAATTTGTACAAGCATCATTGATGTTTGGATGGTTCGTTTTATTACGAAACTTGTAAGTTGTTACCATAAATGGATTATGGCATTCAATTGCTGCTCATTCATGCAATAAATCGATGTTTATACTCTGTACCAATAAAATGACACCCTCTGTCCCACTTTAATACAAGTTTGTAATTTTTTAGTATAGATTGGGTATATACGTCCAATATTATCATACGGTATGTTAACCTAAATTGATATAGAATACATACCACAAGTTGCAAAGGAAGATGCTTCATACTTTGAATCCTTTCATATGATAGGGACATCTACTCTGTTAATAATAGGATACACACGAACCTTAAAGATGCACCAAATGCTTTTATAAAATATTCACTATATGTACAATTCTTTTTGTACATACTAACATTTTCTTCATCACATATTGATTGAAAATTGTTTGGAGTGTTTCAATGCATATAGCTCCCCCAATCAATTTCAACAACAATTTTAATTGTTATTATTGTATTAATTTAATTGATCTTGTACTTAGTACACACTAGTTATTTAATTTTTAAGAAATTAAATGTTTCATACCAATTCAACCGATTTTAAAAGTTTCTCAAAAAACATTATTCTAATAGCATTGCAATGTTCATGAGGATGTATACATTACATAGTTCATAATACATAATTCATCAAAATAAAGCATATATGGAGTGGGTTAAATAAATAACGAAACTATGATAACAGTATAGACAACATGCTTGTAATATAAAGTGATATGGTTGTGTAATATATGATATATCATAAGTTTAAACAACCAATATAAATGCCTAATTCCTTACACAAATCTCACTGCCTCTCCTTAAGTTAGTTCTGAATCAACTATAACACAATGTACAAAAATTGTTAGTCAATTATCTAATGCCAAATTTAATAATTAGAGAATTTTAATATGAAAATGGTCATATATACATACAATTTACAACCACCTGCGGTTATAGTACAAGTCAGGTATGCATGAATTTTATGTGTATGGATCGCTTTTTTCTTATGTAAAAACCCTCTTTAATAAAGTATTATCAGAAAAATGCACAGAAATCATGATTCTTGCTGCCATGGTAGATTACCTGTAAACGGGTCAGTAAAAGTCTTTAAAACCCAATCCCTTAAACCCGTATCATTTACCTCGCAAAACCGACTCGACCAGTCATCGGGTTCAATCGCTCGGGTTCCCAAACCCGGGGCTCGATCCTTAGATCCGACATTTTTCTCTTGTTGCCAATCCGAAACATAAGTGGCTACTCTCCTATAAAACTTCTCCTTAAACACCTCCCAAACTTGAAACTTATAGTGGTTAATCACCACCAAATTTCTATCTACATTCACATGCTTGAAACCATCTTTCAAATGAAAATGGTGCACAATGTTGATTAATGTGGTATTTAGCTTAACGGGCTGGACTATACTCTTGTGCCGCTCGGGGAGGCCCAACCGACAAGTGTAACCCACCATGACCCCTTCTAATGGGACGTGTTTCAGGCCCGACGGTCCAAAGTTATGACAAGATATTCGTAACTCTGCGACCTTAGGTCTATCAGTATGGTTGTTAATAACACTTCTCAAATGAGCCCCAGATGGAAAATGGAAGAACTCATCAACGTCAATAAACGCAACCCATTCACAAAAATCCCGAGCCCGTAACGCACAATGGGCGAACCCGGCTTCTTGGGTCTTGATCCAAGGCCACACATGTCGCGTAATCTTAAACCCTTGATCCGTTAATGATTCTACAACGTCTTCAATGTTATCATCACTGTTATTGTCGTATATGAACCAATGTTCAACCCCGACTCGGGCATGGTACATGACCCATTCGGGCAAGAACCGGGCTTGGTTCCGGAGCATAGTGCATACACACACCAAATGCTTATTCAAAACGGGCGGGTCGGGCTCGGCCCAAAACTCGGGCCGGGCTATCGAACCCAAAACATCTCGACCCTTAAATTTGACAGAAACTTTGATAGAATTCCTCTGTGGGACTTCTAAAATGCTCAAAGGGGTTCTACACCGTACGATTTCTTGAGCGATTGACACGACTTTTGATCTCAACAGCAACTGCTTGTTGGTGAGATCTGAGCCGTACACGCACTCAAACTTAGAGGCATTGGAGGGCCTTCCTGACCGTAGATTGAGCCCCTTCACGAACACTACGGTGGTGTTATCACGGTCGATCATAGCTTCATAAGCTAACGATTTCCAATCGTGTGTGGGCGCAGGCGGGAGTTCTCCGTGTGCTTTCAAACCAACGGATGGGATCGTGCCACGTGGTGGAATCTCGCACCGCACGATCTGGTGGTCGAGATATTCACCGCCGATCGACAACGGTGGCGATCTCCGGGAGGTATTTGGGGAAGAATATACACAGTCGATGTCATGTTTCGTAAATAAAGGAGTTGATGGAGGGTATTTTAGTAAAACCAGTACCTGATCGGGAAATATCACCGTTGCTCCGATGGATACACGAGTCTCCGGCGGCGAATCGCCGGAGATAACTTCCGCCGGTGACGTTCTCCATGAAGATACCAAGTTTGGATGATACCTCTCTGGTAAACAAACATGATAAACAAGTGATTAACGCTCAATTATCTACAGAAGTTCATGATAAACGAGCAATTAACGCTCAAATTTCAACAGAAGTTCATGATAAAAGAGTAATTAACGCTCAATTTCAACAGAAGTACATGACAAACAAGTGATTTATGCTCAATTTTCAACAATAGTGTACAAAAACGAAGTAATTAACGCTCAATTTCAACAATAGAGCATGATAAACGAGTAAATATATGCTCGATTTTCAACAATAGTGTACCAAAACGAAGTAATTAATACTCAATTTCAACAGAAGTGCATGATAAACGAATAATTTATGCTCAATTTTCAACAGCAGTGTACAAAAACGAAGTAATTAATACTCAATTTCAACAAGTTCGGATGATGTCTCTCTGGTAAACAACCACTATAAACAAGCAATTAACGCTCAATTATCAACAAAAGTCCACGACAAACGAGCAATCAACGCTCAAATTTCAACAAAACTGCTTGATAAACAATTAATTAATGCTCAATTTCAACAAAAGTGCATAGTAAACATCTATTTGATCCTCAATCTTCAACAACAGTGCACAAAAACAAACTAATCGATGCTCAATTTCACCAAAACTGCAATCAAACCTGCAACTAATTAGGAAGAAGGTGGTTACCGTTGAACAGAAGTCTGATAGTGGAGAGAGTGAAGCCGAAGATAAAAAGGAGAGCTAGGGCACAGCGGCAGATGAGGAACAGAGAACAACGTTTCCGACGATCTTTCATGGCGTTTAAACATTCAGATTATCAGAGATTGATGAATGATGATGGTAACACATGAAGGTGGATTAGAGATTGATGTTTACCAAATTAATTTGGTGGTTTCAGGAGCAATTACACTTGAGAATTGTGTGGAAAAGTAGAAGGTTCTGTGGAAATTAAGACCGGCGATTGAGTGTGAAAGGACTTTATACCATTGCCCACTAGTCCACTACTCTAGTGTTGGATCTAAACAATTATTATTTTTCATAGTTTGGTTTTTGAAAATACCTTACTTTAAAATCGCTTAAATTGGTATCAGATCATGCACAGTTTATTTTTTTAAAATATAGAGTTAATTATGCAAATAATCCCTATGGTTTATATAAAATAACAAGTTTGGGTAATAAAGATTTTTTATAACAAGTTGAGGTATTGTGTTTTCAAATTGTAAAGAGTTAAAATATTAACACTAACGGACGTTAACTTTTCCGTTAAACCTAAGGGTATTTTCGTCTTTTCACTTGAGAAGGCTTACTAATGTAACTTAAGGGACTGTTTGTGTCATTCAATATATATAAGGGAGTGTTTTCATAATTAACTATATATACACATAACACATACTATATATATACACACAACACATACTATATATATACACACAGTGTATATATATTCAATATTTCACCACCACCGCCAGCCCCCACCGTTGGGCCCCATCTCCCGCCACCACCACCGGCCCCCACCGTCGGCCACCACCGCCAGCCCCCACCATCGGGCCCTATCGTGTCACATCATCCTCACCACCACCATCTTTTCTTTAAATCAAACAACAACACCGTCAATGTCATTTTCATCATCATCATCTCACCATCATCAGCATCTCATCATCACCACCATGACACCATCCACCGCCGTTTCATTTCCAGTTAACCATCACTGCTGCCAAGAATTTTCAATTAGGTAATATTTAATTTGAGTTTTAGGGTTTTAAACAAGTCATGGGAGGTAGGGGGAACCACCAATGTGTTTGGATCTGGTTGTGGTGGTATGGTCGGAGAAGGAAGGGTGCAACCAGTTGATGGTGGACGGCGACAGTGGTTTAGTGGTGGTGGTGATGGTGATTTGAATACGAGTGGGAGGGAGACGGAATTGGGTGGGTTGGGGGTTTTTGGGTGGTTCCCAAAAACAACATTCAATCGAGATTCAAATCACTCATCACCTACACACAATCGTTAAAATACGCAATCAGAACAAATAATCTCAACTTCGCTTACTTGGATCAACGATAGCAGTGGTTGAACATGACGAACTCGACTACAAATTCGAACTCAACGATGAAGATCTCGACAGAATCCGACTATTATACTGCCGATTAACCGCCGCGTAAAGTTCGAGAGCCGGAAAAGCCTGCGAAAGCTTCGGATCCAAATCATTAGAGAAATAAACCCAGAAATCAAAACCTAAATCAAAGCACACTTTCAGCTCCTTCACATCATCATCAGTCACTTCAACTTCCTTAACACCGTTGATGCTCTTGCTCTGGCGGTGGTGGTAGCGGCGTTGATGGTTGTTCTTCAGCTTCTGCAACTCGATGTCGCGGTGGATGTCCGGTGACCGCGAGGGTTGGATGGTTGTGATGGTGGGTAGATGGTGGTGGCAGTGGGTATATGGTGGTGATGGTGACTGACGGGGAAGGGGTTTGGGATTTTAAAAGTTATATGTAGTTACACTAATGGTCCCTGGATAAAAGAAATATATATAATTACAAAAATAGTCCCTCAAAGGGTATTTTAGTCATTACACTTAAATTTAACAGAAAAACTAACGTCTGTTAGTCTTAGTACCTTAACTCATTACAAAATTTAAAACACAAAACCCCAACCTGTTACAAAAAAGTCTTAGTATCCAAACCGGTTATTTTTGATAAACCACAGGGATCATATATGTAATTAACTCAAAAATATATAAGTGAGTGTCTTTATATTATATGGTATGGTTTGAGTGGTTTTGAGTAGATGCTAGTATAAAGAGTTAATTACATAAAAGGTTCCTGTGGTTAGGTCTGTTTTCACTTTCGGTCCCCAGGTTTGAAAAATTATAAGGTCGGTCCACAGATTTGACAAAAGGTAACACAATTGGTCCCCAGCTTGGATGGCCGTTAAAAAATCCGTTAAGTGCATGTAAAATGACCAAATTACCCTTCACTATTAAATATACAAGATATTTATATTAAATGAACTAAACTAAAAATACACAATCAATCCCCCCCCATCCCCTTTTACTTCTTCTTCTCCTCCTCCTAGCGCAACCATAAACGGTTCCCCCACAACCATCGCCGGCGGCCTTACCCTTCACAGTCACTTACCCTTAACCAGCCACCACCACCAGTTAACCAGACCACCACCACTAATCTGCCGCCTCCCCCATCCCCTCGTCTTTGACCCCCTCCCAATCGTCTTCTATCATGTTCAGCCACTCTTTAACCGTTGTGAAAGACGACCACCATAACCTCCGGCAACAGCTGTAACACCACCAATGGAACATCCTTTATCAAGAGTGCCTCTCATCAAATCAGTCACCCCCTTCAGGATCTTAACCGGACACCCATCAACGAAGACCTCCATGTCATCGAATTGGGGTTGGGTTATGAGATGGTTGACGGAGGAGATGGTGGTTGCGGAGGTTGTGGTATTATCAAATGCGAGTAACAGTGGAGATGGTGGTGGTAATGGGTGGTGATGTCATTGGTAATTGCAGTGGTGGTGGGTCTGTGATTTGAAAATAAGGAAATGGGTTTATGGAGGTGGTGGGCCCCACATGATATTGTTTTTTCTAATACAAATAAATTTAATTTTCATTTTATTATTTGTTGAAGGGTATTTTGGTCATTTAGATAAAATTAGTTGAAAAGTTAACGGATTATCCAAGCTAGGGACCAATTGTGCTACGTTTTGTCAAATCTGTGGACCGACCTTGTAGTTTTTCAAATCTGGGGACCGAAAGTGAAAACAGACCTAACCACAGGGACCTTTTATGTAATTAACTCTAGTATAAATTTTACTGTTCATCCGGTAAATTTAAAGATTTATTATTCAACCCTTATAATTTTTTAATATTTTCTAAAATGGTTGTGAGTGGAGGAAAAAAAATAATGTTAAATATATAAAAATGTATTATTTAATTGAAAGAAGAGAGAAAAAATAGTAATTTTTAGTGTAATTATAAAGATAAAAATAAGAAATGAGATGTGAGTACTCTGATTAGTTTGAATTTAAGTGGTGTGTAAGAGCATTCATAACTCGTTCCTTATTTTTATATGAGTGAGTGTCCTATATTATAGGGGATGGTTGTGAGTGAAAGAGTTAGATTATTTATGAGATTGTATCGTGATTCCTCATATTTGGGAAAACGGGGTACAACCCACATAAATTTTTTAATATTTTTATAGTGATTGTTAGAGAGAATGTACTGATAAATGTATGAAAAAAATATTATTTAATTAAAAAGAAGAGAGAAAAAAATAGTGATGTTTAGTATAATTATAAGAATAAAAATGAGGGATGTATGATTGTATTGTGAATTCTCTAAGAGTGGTTAAATTTTATTACTAGACTATGAGCTCAAGTAGTTTCATATGTTTGATGTGATTAACTTTTTTAAAAACATACTTTTAGATTTTCAATAACAAATACATTACAACTTGTATTAAATCTAAACTTTTTTACTACGAGACACACTTTTTAACTATCAGGTTGTCCTCAAGAAGAAGTTTTTTGATTTTTAATAAACTTGGGACATTTGATTTTTGTTTACCCAACCTCGCCTAGTGGCATCATTGATTTGTAAATGTGAGGTTCTCAAGTGGTTGAGGGTTTTAATACTATGTTGGATATTGATATATGTTTAGGTGTACGTTTGAAGAGTGTAAGAGGCTGTTTGATATGAGCTGACCCGGTCCAGTCAGAGCTGACTGCTGACCGGGTAAGTGGTCAGGTTGTTTGATTTTCATTCCTCACCTTCTGACCGAGTCTTTTGCTTCTGATCCGGTCTGGATTTTTGATACTTCTTGTCACACCCCGACCGACGGCGGAATCATCGGGGCGGACGAATGTGAAACGATTGTTCATAGCTCATGAAATTTAATAAGTTGAAATAATATTAAATGCCATTTTTCGTTGAATAATACTAAACAATTAAATCATTACAATACACTAAAGATTCAAACAACAACATAAAATCTTTAATTAAACTAAGTCCAAGTTCTATATGAGCATGAAGAAATCCTCAAAGTAGCAATCCTAAAACATGTTAAAAATAAGATCAACATATAATGTTGGTGAGTTCCCATGAATTTGTACATACGTATGAAAACAATGTTTAAGAGGCAATTCATGTCATAGGTTAAGAATATTGCAAGAATATAGATAGCATAATGTTACAATCAAACCTTGACAAAGATATCCATTACAAGTTATAACGATTAGCTAAGTGTACTTGGTTCCCATAGTGCTCAAGAATACGACACTAGGAGCCGGCAATAACCTCGGCTTTAGCACCAAATAGGCTTGTCAGGCCCATAGATCTATGACGTCGCTAGGCTAGCAATAGTTAATGATTGTTTTTACAAGATGACTATCATATAAGACTCACAAGCATCTCAAATAACCATGACAAAGTTTATAAATGAATTGCTCATGCATTTACAAGTATCAAGATATTTACAAGTGCAAGTTCATAAAGTTAACATGTTTCACCCCAAAAGGTGTGAAATAAAGTAAAAAGGGGCATGGAAAACTCACATGGAAAACTCACATTGTATAATGATGGATGTAGAGTACCTAAGGAAGCTTGGATGTTCAAGAGTCAAAGGTGATGTCCTAAAGGGTAAAAAGAAACAATAACTTGAGGTCGGAATTCATTACAAGAAGTTAGGATATTTAGAGAATGCCAAAAAGCTAAAGGTAGATTGAAAAAGGATTATTGTACCAATTTTAGATTCTGGACAGAATGTTTGGTACGTGTTTGAACAGGTTTTAAAAATAGTAAACGGTTTCATAAAATTATAAAAATTTACAGTTAACTGGTTCAGAGTCTTCCGGACAACTTTCGTTCAGAAACATTTTTATGAAATATCCGTAAATAGGTCAAAACAGCAGCACAAGACAAAAGGTGCTGAAATGCGCACTTATCTTGTGAAGGCTATTGTTGAGTCGTCCGATTGAGTTTGAAGACGTATAACTATCGTTAAAAAGGTAATTCAATGAACTTAATGTTGGAGTTGGAGTTTACTCAAATTTAGTTTGTTATGACCAAGTTATTGTTAGTTGGAGTCAGACTATATTCTGCCAATATGTAATAAGGCACTTTTGTGCACTTTTAAAATTGCTAAAGCATAAAACGGGTTAGAACAAATTTATTATGTCGATATATGGTATATTAGACTTCGTTTGAGTTATAAAAAAAATATTTCAAGACTTTTGCATAGCCATCATTTAGAGAAATAATCTTGTGGAATAACCGAATGCGGCGGCATAGCCGTCCATATGCAAACGGGATTCTTTGTTTACGTTAGTGTGTTGTTAGCTTGATTTAGGAATGTTAGTGATTGTTATAAGGTTAGTGAATATTAGAAGGTTAGTGATCAAATGGTAATGATTAAAATTAAAATAGATTTAGTAGAAAAAAATAATAAAAGTAAGAACATGAAAACAATTTGATGTTAGGATGATTGAAAGAATATAGAAATGCATAATATATAAGCAATATAAAATTACCTTAGTATTAGAAAATTCTTGAAACTACTTGTAAAAGAAAATTCTTAAAATTGATCATAAACAAAGAATGATGAAAGGTTTGTGTGTGAGAATTTTAGAGAATGAGCAAATAAAAAGTGAGGTCTAAACCTTGCTTTTATAGTTGAGGTTAGGAGGAGGTTATGAATGATATTAATGATGAGTTACAAGTCTTTTAAAATAGAGTTATGATTAGAATTTGAAATAAATATAAAATTAAATAAATTAAATAAATAAAAGAATAATTACAATTTAAACTCTAAATTTATGAAGACTCTAATTACAACTTTTTTTTATTAAATCTTTATAAACTTTATAAATCTCACAAGAACTTGTAATTTGATTATTTATTTTAGTTGAATATTTTAAAATATTATAGATATTAATAACCTTTTAACATTTATAAAATTTATTTTATAAATTATAGAATTTAAGTTAAATTAATTAAGTGACACATTTATTGTTTTTGAAACACAAAAATAAATAAAATGACTAAATAATGAATTTGATTTACAAGATTGACTCAAACGGGTTCGGGTTTGGGTTTCTACTTTGAAAAAGGGCCGGATGTTACACTTCTGACCCAGTCCGGTCCATACAAAACATTCAGACAACCCCTAAGACTATCTACGACGAGGAGAATTTTTCCTTCGTACGTCCAAGTTGGCAAGCCGTGTGTTCCATAAATGCAAATTTTCTCCATTGAAGGTGCATGTTTCATATAAGTACATAACTAACACACCCCAAGAGTAGTGCACGTTCAGTTTCTTTTTAATCAAACTAGCATGTACCATTTATACAAATGCATCCACAAGTGGTGATGATGTATGAATATATGTTATTGTAGCGTTTGAGTTACAATAAGTTTGTGGGAAATCTTAAATAAAAGACTAATGTGACAGCTGACTAAACTTTCTTTGTAAAAAGAATTAGGTTAGAGTTATAACGAAAATGCAACTTAGGGAAAAAGCTCATTAGGATAAAATACTTTTATTTTATAATTATATTTTAGTGTATATCTTAAAATATGATCACCACAAAATACATTTAGTTTATACTTATAAAACTTTTATTTCGTACCGATTTAAGTAGTAGTGCGTGAACTCTTATAAAAATAACAAAAAGATTTTATAATTTCTAAAATGCAAATTGGATTTTAATAATCCAAATTATTACTCATTGGCCGATAATAATCCATACTATTGATTTGCCGGTAATAATCTCAACTTTCATTTTTATTACCAACAACAGTCCCAGTGGTATAATTATCATACATTCGCACTCGATTTGTACTTATTTTAGCATCGATTTAACTTGTATGTTTTTTTCATTTCGTTCATATTCATTATTATGAACGAAATCGAGTCGAAATCAAGTGTAAATTTTTAATAATTATGTTACTGAGATTGTTGTTGGTAATAAAAATGAAAGTTGGCATTGCAACCGGTCAAATCAATAGTATGTATTATTATCGACTAATGTGTAATAGTTTGGATTATTAAAATTGAATTTGACTGTTAAAAATTATAAATTCTTTTTATTATCTTTTAAAAAATGATTATTGTACCGATGTATAACACGATAAATGATACACATTAAATCCGGGCCCAATTCGAAATGTATTGTAGCAATCAAATGGTTAGAGACTTTATATTTTACGTGCTCGACAAGGTAAGCTCACAAATTGGCTAATTACATACAACATTTGTTACTCAGATAAATTGCTATAATAATGAAAATCATTAAATGTATTACTATAAACCAAATGATAACAATTAATTAAAATTAGAAGAACTAACGTGCGAGATGAGATTTATATTCAAAGTGGGAAGAGTACCCCTAATTAGTGGCGTCGTTTTTACATGAACCCAAATATCTAATCCGAGTAAATTATACCCAAACCCAAATAAAGTATAACTTCCCAAATAAAGTATAACTTGAAAAACCAGAACCGATTACACATCATACCTGAACCCAAAATTGTAATTTAAGTTAGTCTTGGAGTGCATGTTTTGGCAATTTAGGTAGACCTGAAGAACCAAATACTTTTTTTCAAATGCTTACAATTTCAAGGTGTTTGGTTCGAAATTTACAGCAATGTCACTGTTTACAAGATAACGATAACTGTAAATATTTAATTTTATGTAATGCTTCTCGGTTTAGTGCCTTTGGTGCCTGAAACTTTAAATGATGAATTTTACGAATTAAAATCAAGCCACAAACACGATTATATAATATACTAGGTTAGTACCCCGTGTATTACACGGTTTGAATAAATAAAATATTAAATAATAAGTAATAAAAAATTATGAATTATAAACCCATCATTGAAGACAAAATATGATTATAATTACGTATAAATAGTTAATTTAAGTAAATAAACAATAATGTATCTTTCTGAAACTTTTGTTTTATAAAAAAATTATGGTTTTTAAATATTTTGTTTTTAGAAAAAATGATTTTTTTTAAGTTCGTTGTATTATGTATTTTATAAAACTTTTATTTTAAAAAGTTTGTTTTTAATAAAAAGATAGGTATGAATAATATAATTAGTATTCAATATATTATTAAATATAGAAAGAAAATGAAAAAGTTAGTACGATGAGGCATATAATTGTGTCACGTTTTATCTTAATTTTTCTTTTTTATAGATAGATAGATATACAGACAGACAGATAGATAGGCTAAAAATTTATTCATTAAACGGGTTATAGTTAGTAATAAGCACAAAGAGTTAAAGTAAGATATTTTAATATGAGATATGATTAAAATTATATATCGTAATAGTTTAATAAATAAAGCAATTATACTATTTTTTTAACGTTATTATCTAAATAGTTTTATTTTTAAACATTCGTTTTAAGATTTTTTATTAAAATTATTTTTTATAAAAATATTGTTTATTAAAACTTTTTTTTATAATTATTCTGGTTGTTTAATAAGAATGTTTTTAGAAATTTTTTACCTTGTTTATAATTTTTTTTGAAAAAGGACCAACTTAAAATATTTTGTTTCAAAAAGGTTTAGTGTTTTAGAAAATTTCATATCGTATACAAAAATATAATTTATATTTTAATAAAAATATGTGTTTTCTAATTTCCTTAATAGATTCGTTTAAAACAAAGATAGAGGGATTTTAAAATTTCTAGATGAGATAGAGAAATATAGCAATTAATAAATGATTTTTAATAAGAGAGAGAATTTAGTTTGAGTGTTTAAATTTACTATAATACATTTTTGGAGGGAAAATGATATGAAAATATCTAGAAGAAGAACAAGTGACAAAAAAATTAGGTTAAAAAAATGACAAATGGCAATAGAAACCTTGTTTTATTAGATAGAATTGATGTTTTTTGAACTGTTCTTTATTGTTTGGTTCCTACAAAAGTTAACGTTCAGCAACATAGTTGCAATATCAACTCAAGTTGTCTAAGGATTGAGTAGACATGTTTGATTGGTTGGTTAGTTATCAACTAAACATGAATACCGATTAACGCTACTCGAGTATACACGAAAACCTAATTACAGATTACATAATTCTTATTGATTCGTTTTTCGAGTTCATTGCCAATGTCTAAAACCCGAGGAACCTAACCCGCGTAACCCAATACCAGATTACCCAACCCGAATGACACCCCCAACAGACTAGAAATATCGAAACTTTCTATCAAAACTGCATTAATTTCCTTCACAAATAAACTTCTGTCTTTTAGCTGAAAACCATTAAACCTTTTGCAGATTTGGAAGAAGTCAAGTGAGTCATTTCTTTGTTAAGATTATCCTAGTTTCATTTGGTAGTTAGACTTGGAGTCCTAGTGGACTTTCTAGTCATAAAAGGTGTTAATCCACAATCTTAAAGCATAAACTGTTTTGCAACACAAGCCTGAAAAAGACAAAGTAGTGCATGAAAGGCTCTTAATCTTTCTTACTAAAGCATTGTTGGAATCTCCCTTTGCTTAATTAAGGCTCTTTTTCCTTGTTTTTTTATTTAATTCCACGTAAGAAAGATTAAAAGGTTTGTTGAGTAAACTTTTGGAGTACTAAACTTTAGTATCTAACTATTCATTATTTGATGCAATATAAATTAATCATTTAAGATCACAAGTACATTCAAAAGACAATCCAAAGCAAGGTTTAGTTTTCATTCTTTTTGTCTTTATGAATTCTTGTTACGGGCTAATACGACTTACGTCTAGGCTCAACTAATCTTAAGCTTGGCTTGTTCAAAGGCCGTGTCACCTCAAGATGAGCTCGATACTAATTTACAACATCAAGTTAGAATTAGGCTCTATTTATATATTAATTGGTTTATTATTTAACTATATTTACTTCCTTTTTATATTGATTTATTATTGTAACTATGTATATACTATTTAGTCTTTTTATCATAATAGTATATGTGTGTGTCATGTGATTATATATTATATCTATATAAATAAATAAAATAGGCTTGCAAGTTTAATGAAACTTCGGTTTGAACTTATTTATTAAATGAACTTTAACTTCGGCTAATTTGATTTGAGTTTAAGCAAACGGGCATCGAGTACGTAATAAGTTACGAGTCTTTACGCTAAAATTTCATTCATCTTTATTGATTATTTTTTACGCCTATAGTTATCTTTCAACACTTCACAAAGTGTCTTTGTCGTAAATTATCATGGGAAACACATGATTCTCCTGATGAAAGCATATCGATCAATCAAAGTAAGACGAAAAATTATAACGATAAACTATAATATACCATGAACATTCTCTTGTAATATATCTTCTAAGGTACGTCATACAAGTAAATTAAACACATACTTAAAGAATCTAACTAGCCCTATATACTCAACAATCAAATGAGAAGATCGATCATAAACAAGACATTCTTGTAGTTCTAGCGGATGGTGAAAGCGAAATGACATACCCTAAAATTCTCATCAATCATATTGACAACCAAATCAGCGACCACCCATTTGAAGCTTTGGTAAATCTATCAACAACCACACTGTACTTTTGTTGATAACTTCGTCTAATAATGTTCAAAACAACAAAATCTACTCTTCTGCAAACAATACAGAAAAGAATTAGCGGGTAATTATAAGCTATCTACATGTAAAATCAAATTTTAAAAAAGCCATAGACGTGAATAGACCGATCATATTATTTGTTCACTGGTTAGACTTGTTGAACCGGACTTAAAAAAACGAGTGATGTCATAATTAAGTTTTTAAAAGAATTTACATATTACATAAAAACACAAATATTTCAATGTTACATTTAAAAACTAAAACCAAATATACTGCTTTTAAAAAAGAAAATAAAGAGATTATTCATAATTTAGCTACCAAAAAACTTGTTGGCAATCACATTCGTATGTCCATTAAAGTTCAAAAGTCCAGGCCTTATAATCTAAAAATAATATATATTTGCAAAACAAAAAGAAGTTCAGCCACCCGACTAGTTCAATTGCCACTTGTAAAAACCGACAAGTCCAACAAGTGACATACAACGCATGTCAACTGAACCAATTAGGGGTCCGTTTTCAGTCTAATGGACCTCACTGGCCAATGTGGTCTAGTTTTAACAACATTGCGGGAAATGGAAAAAAATGATATCGTATATTGTCATACACTTGGTTCCATTTGCGGTGGTGGAGGCTTAGGAGGAGGTCCTTTGGTGGCAACGGCTCCATTGTTCTTTTTTTCATCGCGTTGCTTCGCGAATATTACCGTGAATCCATCTGCTGATTGTGGATTTTCACATCCCATTCGCCAAATTTTGGCAATGGCTGAGGAGGTTGCTACATTAAACAATAAAACCCTATATTCAAATTTCAATTTCTACAAAAGCATAAACAAATCCTAATCATTATAATTATTATCATTATCATTCTCATCATCGTCGTCGTATGAATTTAATATAAATTCATAGATTAAAAGTAGAAAAACTTACAGACGTCATAAGATGGTATAGGAATGAATCGATGTCGATGACGATGAAGGTTGAAGATATGGAGATGATAGAGGACCATGGGGAAAACGACGTTAAAGAGGTCCCTACAAAAGACAGGGTGTGCCTTCAGGGATATAATTTCCGTTGGATAAAACGTTGATCTGCCCGTCGTCTAGGTTGGATTTGATATGGTTGTGTTCAAAATTATTCATATTCCTTTCATTTGATTTAGATTTATTGGTCGGGATCCAAGGGGTATAGGATAGAAATTGGATTCTTTTTTCTCACAAGGTTTTGTTTCCATACGATAAATTGGATTCTTAACCTAACCAAATAGGTGAAGACATGTGTGCCTTTTTTACAAATAAAAAACTAGATTGTTAGTTATTGATTATTGACCAATATTAACTACAACTAATAATTTTCTATTATTAATATCAATTTTCGATTTAATTATGAATAATAATTTCTGTTTAACTGTTCGTTAATTTTTTAGTTTTTTATGATGTGACACGTGATGTTGCTTGTGATGTGCTATGTGACATGTCATATTATATAATTAAAATAAAATTTATAAATATATCACTTAGTTTTTCATTTATTTGTCTTCAAGTTACTCAACCGACGATAAAAAGGTTATGTAACATAACTTTAGAAAATGATCTTTTATAAAAAAAATAAAGTAATATATTCATATTTATAATCATAACTATATTATACGTCACGAACCACATCATATGATACGTCATTACAAACTAACGAAGTTAAAAAACTGTTAGATTCGGATTGTTATTAGTAACAAAAGTAAAAGTTAGGATTAATGCTGGTCAAATTTTTAGTTAGATTAATATTGCCAATAATCAATAATTTGAATAAATAAAATCAAAATCCCCTTTTTAAAATAGTTTACTTTTTTTAAATAGTTTACTTGTATAAATAACTAGAGACATCGCTTTACAAGCGTAAAACCGGGAAAAAACTAATGCATAAATGTTGGCACAAGCCGGCTCATTGAATGTAAGAAAACGAAGCATTTGAAACTTTATAAAAAAAAATTGGAATAGACTCGTGCCCACGGCGAGTCCAATAATAATATTTGAAGCTTAATATAAAATAAAGAAAACGTTAAGAGAATTAACATCGAAACGTTTATACCATTAGTCACGTCATAACGGAAAATCAAACAGTTAAAACTATTAACGTTGATAAAAAATACATACGTATAAATTTAGACTATATAAAAACCATAATTCATATGTTTAAATGACTTCTAATGACTTATACATAGAGAAAAGCCTAGAAAACTATATATTTAAAACTTTCTATTACAAAAAATATTATATGACTTGAGTGTATTTTATAAAGATTTTTTTTAATCACACTACTTTTTCAACATATACGTGAAGACAAACAACATTATTTCATACACAAATGACAAGTCAATCCTTGTGGAACACGCACATTTGACTATCTGAGATTTGACCCACCAATTCAAAGTTCTTCTTCCCCAAGCAAACAACCTTCGTCACCAATCCACCATTTCAATTCTTCTATAAAATCACCCAACATTTCTGCACCTAAAAATCATCAGTTCTCACAACCACAACACAATGAAGCGTGAAGGTCGTCAACACGGTGTCGTTCGTAGCTTCCCAATCCTACCGACTCCCTTATCTCGTCAACGGCGATACGTAAAAACGGTGGATTCATCCACCTTCGCCGGAGTATTCACCAGAGTCTCATCGAAGCCGACGAATCAGTCGAAATTCACTGGAAAATGCGGTACCGTACGATGCCTTGGGTGTCATGTTCATCCGGTGTGTAAGTCGAAAGTCAAGGCCAAGGGCACCCTGAAGTTGAGATCTAACGGACGAGAATTGATCGGTTGTTCTTCTGGTACTTCGGTGGTTGATGCTTTAGCTCACTTATCTAGAAATGAGAATTATGATGATGATTATGGTTACGATGATGATGATTATGACGATGCATTTGGAAATGAAGTTGTTTTGAATGTACGAGAGGAGGTGATTGAGGTTGAAGATGATTATGAAGATGATGGATGGTATTTGGTTGGGCGATTTCAGTGATTTGATGAAATTGGATCGTCATGTTCCTCTTTTACTGGTTTCTAACTTGTACAGTAATGGAGTCATAACCGTTAAAAAGTGAATGATTTATTATGTATCGGGGTTCCAAACGAACTGAACGTTCGGTGAACTGTTCGAAGGAAAGTTCGTTTATGTTCATTCGTTTAGTAAATGAACGAACACGAACAAGAAAATTTTGTTCGTTCGTTCGTACGAACGAACATGAACACAAGCCGTGTTCGTTCATTTATGTCCGTGAACGGTGATAATATTTTCGTTTATATTCGTTAATGTCCATTCGTGAACCTTTGATAATATGTTTGTTAATGTGTTCGATTATGTTCTTAATTTTTATGTTAGTTGTTTTTATGACAAATATGTCAAGTGTTTTTGAATATTTTTGTTACGTTTTTATTTATTTTTAGTAAATTTTGTGATTAAATTACTGATTTTATTTTAAAATTAATGTGTGACCATTTGTATTCTTTTGTGTTCATGAACTTCTTTGTGCTTATTATGTTCATGAACATTTGTTTGTTTTCGTTTGATTTTGTTTGTGTTCGGCAAGTGTTCGTGAACAGTTCATGAACATGTTCATTTCCTTAATGAACGAACACGAACAAGGAAACCCATTCGTTAAGTGTTCGCGAATAGTTCATGAACAAATTTATTTTTTAATGAACAAACACAAAAAATGTCTTATTCATGTACGTTCGGTTCGTTTGTAGCCCTAATCACATGTATTTTATGCAAGAATTGCTGTCTATTGAAGAGTTGAATTTTATGCATTTTTTACCAAAGGGCATCCAGAGAAGTTTTTGAATTTCTTGAGTATTTGAAGATTTACTGGTTATTGTTGGTGTAAAATGATTCCATGCTTAAGATTTATTGGTCGGGATTTCAGATCCTTACATCGTATATATTTTTGAAAAATGTTACATAGTAAACTTTAGTTTATAGAAACTATAAATGACAGTTTAGTAATTTATAAACTATAGTTTAAAAGGGTCGATGTATGAAACATAAAATTTTTATTGGTTTGGATTGAAGGTGTTGTTCAATTAAAATGGATTCTTTTAGTTTCCTACCAGGGTTTATCTATAAAAGAGAGAGATTGTAATTTTAACAATACCAAATACGTGAAGACACGTGTGTGTTTCTTTTTTACTTTTTGAACAGTTTACTTTTAAAAATAAAAAACATTTACTTTTTCAAGCACTGAAACCCTACATAGTACTTGCTCCTTAATGGAAGTAATTATTATTTTTCTTATTTCATTTATCTCTAATAACTAGTTGTACGTGTAACACTATTCACATTTCGTTCTATACAAATATATTTGTGGAATCTTCAAATTATATAGAATAATTTAAGTGTTTGTAAGTGGTTTATCTGTAAATTTAAGGATTTACTGTTCAACATTAATAAACATTTAATATTTTTAAAAGTGGTTATGAGTGGAGGAGAGAGAAAAGATAATAATAAAAGTACAAAAATATAATTTAATTGAAAGAAAAGAGAGAAAAAGTAATAACTTTTAGTGTAATTATAAGAATAGAAATAAAGAATGAGATGTGAATGTCTAATTCAATAATAATTTAAACTAGTAAATATACTTGTGCGTTGCGACGGTATAGTACGTGACGTGATAAAGTATAGCCAACAATTATCCCGACTCGTTTACAAACTAAATTTACGTCAAAACGTAGAGTTACTCGAATTTATATTATCGAACGAAAACATATAACCACACTCGTTTTCAAATAAAATACACGTCAACACGTTAACCAACTAAAAACATACATAAAAATTAGCATGGAAGCGTTTTACATTTAACTCAGCTTGTGTCCTAACAAAATTTACGTCAAAACGTAGATGAACTCGAACTTGCACCGACACATATATAAAAATAAGAATGTGAGAAATTAGTTTTTCCAAAGCTTTTCATGATGTAAAAGCCAATTCGAAAAATAACATGAGGCTACGCTTGAGGTTATTGTCCAGAGTTATTACTCAATCAATTGACGGAAAAAAGTAATTTATAAAAATAATATATAGAAAGCAAAAAGAAAAAAATGAAATGAAAAAAAAAAACTAAGAAAAAGCAAATATAGCATTGAAGAAATTGGGATAGAGTTTTGATCCCGGGTACCATGAGAGAAGGATTAATTACCACCAAGGCAACAACAACTTTTGTGCAATAATCCTGCTGTAAACGTATATATAAATTTCAGAATACGTAAATATAAAATAAAATTCCATTGACTTTTGCAATTACGTTAAATAGACACTTTTCAATCTTCATTTTGATGAAGATTATATCACAACTAAATTGTATCTAAAATAGTATTTTTTTTTATGTTGAAAGATCTAAGAAAAACCAAGAAAACTGAACTAATAAACTTTTATTAAACTATACATATTAAAAATAAAAATTTTATGTTATAGATAGAACTTAAGAAAAATAAATTAAAATACTTTTATATATGACAGCACCGGGTTTAACCCATGATTCACTATATTTCAAAAAGACCTATTTTGTTTTTCTTTTTAGGAATCACACTACTTTTTCAAAAATAACCTGAAGACAAACTTAATGACGGAATCAAAATTTTTTCTTATGGGGTTAGTATTCTTTTTTATATTTAAATTCTAAGAACCCAAACATTATAATTTTTAGATTGGTCAAAGGTCAAATCGACTTGAGCCACAAAATAAAATACATTGTCATTGAAAAAAAAATAAAGAATAAAAACACCTATTAAAATACATTGTTCTATATGAACTTTATGTTGTGAAACTGATCAACCGCATCGTTAATAACATCTTACACACAAAAAAAAAAAACCTCTTTTTTTAATATCGCACATGCAGGTATCGTTTAAATACTTATCACTCATTTAATTATACAAATCTGTTTCAAATAATTTATTAAATAATAACACCTCTTAACACCTGCGGTTTCAAACGATATATATAAACAAATTCGCTTTATAGTTCTTTTATTTATTTGAAGTTTTATCTAGCTTTTTGAACTTTTATAATGTTGTTATATACTAAAAGAGTTGTATGAATTTTTCCTAAAACCAACCAATGACAATAAAATCATTAATTCTTTCAAAAATAATGATGTTAACCTTAAAAAAAACTTCGTTCGGAATTTCGTATTGTATGTTGTACATAAAACGTCAATGTGGGGTTAGCCCATTTGGTAGAGGCTTTGGCTCTTAAAGGGAAGGTCTTAAGTTCAATTCAAAAAATTGTGTAATTTGATGTAGTGTAAGAGCAGTATTTGTTTGCTGTTAAAAAAAATGTTGTGCATAAAACACGAGAAAGATTGATGTCGGATGACACCGAACTCAATAACCTATCTCCACCACAGGACAAACTACATTATTTTATACTCAATAATAATAATAATAAAAAAAAAAAGAAAAGAAAAGAAAGAAAGCCTGTGCACCGTTTAGAGCACACAATGCAAGTCAATCCTTGTGCAACACTCAACAGTTGACCAACCCATAACACCACCTTCTTCCCCAAGTAAACAACCTTCTTCACCAATCCACCATTTCAACCTCTTCAATTCTTCTATAAAATCACCCAACATTTCTTCACCTAAATCATCAGTTCTCACAACCACAACACCAATGAAGCGAGAAGGTCGTCAACACGGTGTCGTTCGTAGCTACCCAATCCTTCCAACTCCCTTATCTCGTCAACGGCGATACGTAAAAACGGTGGATTCATCCTCTGTCGCAGGTGTATTCACCAGAGTCTCATCGAAGCCGACGAATCAGTCAAAATTCACCGGAAAATGCGGTACCGTACGATGCCTTGGGTGTCATGTTCATCCGGTGTGTAAGTCGAAACATAAGGCCAAGGGCGCAATGAAGCTGAGATCTAACGGATCTAATCGTGAATTGATCGGTTGTCATGCTGGTACTTCGGTGATTGATGCTTTAGCTCACTTAGCTAGAAATGAGAGCTATGATGATGATGATGATTACGGTTACGATGATGAGATTGATTGTAACGATGAATTTGGAGATGAAGTTGTGTTGAATGTAGGAGAAGAGGTGATTGAGGTTGAAGATTATGATGAAGATAATGATGGATGGTATTTGGTTGGGCGATGTTAGTGATTTGATGAAATTGGATCATCATGATATCATGTCATGTTCTTCATTGTTTTTATTGAAGGTATTGTTCCTTTAGTACTGGTTTGAGGGTTTCTAACTTGTACAGTAATGAAGCCATAACCGTTGAGGAAAAACTGGTTGATTTGTTATGTATCATATCATGTATTTTATGCAATAATGGTTGTATATGGAAGAGTTGAATTTGACTTTGTAGTTTGTACATTAGTAATATTTTCTATCAAAGGCCAATTGGTGATTTGAATTTCGGAGGATTTAGACAATTGTTAGTAATTTCTAGATAACCCGTTGTCCGAACTCCGAATAGGGGCTCTAACTTTTCTGACTTTGAATTTGCAAGTCAACCTAGTGGACTCTACACTTTCACGCTACTTCTGCTATTTGTCACCAACACCTTGATGGGTTAGCATGCCAACTCAGCGAATCCTCTTGCCCCGTCATCAGAGTCTAGAGTTTGCCACCTCACGTAACAAATTAACTGAATTCATCAAAATTCATTACACACCTAAACAACTAACAACTGTCTAAGTCCCCTTGAAAGTTAAAAACTCGGCATTTGCCCCAATGGCACCAACTTGAAGAAATGGTATAGTTTAGGAGCAGTTTATTAGTTGTACGAGTTTGGTGTCAGAAAAAAAATTATATCATTTTCATTTATTGTTAGACCAAACTGCATGAATGGAGGAATGGAAGAGATCTATTAAAGAAATGTAATAGATTGTATTTTGGTGATTATCTTCTCTAGCCTCTTGTTAGTAAGATAAACAGTACTTTGTTGGTGACTAATAAAAAAAATTGCCATTCAAAATAATAAAAATAAAAAATATATATATACCAAACTGCATGAAGGAAACACCAACCACAAGAGAGTTACAGACAAGAGACAACGAGGCAACCTAAAATTTGGTCCAACAAGCCCAATCAAACATTTCGGTGTATATGAATTAGAAAGGCCCTTTAAAAGATAAGAAACGGGATAATTTATATAGCCAGAGTGACGCCCAGACCCTTTAAAATCACTATTTCTTCAGACATTTCATCAAATATATCTTGTGTGTCTGTAAGTTACCCATATTTATCAGAAGTGTGATGTTATTCTACAAAATGTATTTTTACTACGAAGTGTGAGAAGACACAATGAGACTAAAAAAGTCATAAAAAAATTATATCTCGCAATCTAAATCGAATTTCAAAAAATTATTTCCAAGTCTCTGTTCCTCTCGTCATTGTGTCTTTCATAAATGACACAATAAAAAAACGTTATTTATTTTATTTTATTTTATTTTATTTTTCGTTAATTTTTTTTCTTAGTGAGGACGGTAAGGGAACAAAAGTTCGTAATTACTTTTTGAAATTCAATTTAGATTGTGAGATATAATTTTTTTGTGATTTTTTTTACTCATTTTGTCTTCTCATACTTTGTAATAAAAATACACTTTCTATTTGAACCTCTTCCTTATCAGAATCATGAACCAATTAAGATGAAAAAAAAAAGTTTTGTATGTCGGAAAACCATATAGCCATGCCAAGACCCGTTATATAGGCCGACAACGATCCTCTACTGAGCCATGGTCTTGACCATGAAGCTCTGTTAATATAGAGGTACGAGCATATAGAACAGATCATGTTCAAAGGATAATTTAAAAGACCTTTAAAAGATAAGAAAAAAAATAATTTGTAAAAAAAAGAAATAATTTGAAAAGAAGGTATGTATAAAAAAATCTTTTTCATTTACAACCATATAACCAACTCAACAACAACAAATCTCTATAATAATTTATATAGAGACCATTTAATTATTTTTGTCTGTCCCATATATAGAGAAATACAAACCTATAAAACAGATATTGTTCAAGAAAGATGGTATACATGTGTCAAAAAGTCTTCTGGTTATATTCTGACTTTCATTTGCACGTCCTGCGATGTGGGTTGATAGGATGGGTTTTATACTTACTAGGATGGTTGATTTAATAATCAATTTAGCTATTTATATTTATAATTCTAACTAGCAAAAAGACCCGCGTGTTGGGCGGGCTTTTAAGATTGATGAAAGTATGAAACACATCTTGATATACGACATTTGAAGAAACAGATCGAGGGTGTATGGTGGTGATGGTTGAAGAAACGATTGGCGCCCTGATTTATTCTAGATTTAAGATGAGAAGACGGGGCTCTGCAATCACAGAGGAGAGGCGATGGAAGAAGGCTGCCAAAGAAGTGAGCCGGACATACACGAAGTCGAAGTTTAATGATTACGTTTTCGCCATGATGCATTGGATACTGTACGTTATGCTTTATTGCTTAGCTATATGACTTTTAAAGTATAACCAAGTATAACAATTCTTTAAATTTATTCTAGGATGAATTATTATAAGGGTGAGGTTATTCTACAAAGTGTATTTTTGCTACAAAATGTAAGAAGACACAATGAGACTAAAAAAATCACAAAAAAAATATATCTCACAATCTAAATAGAATTTCAAAAAAGTACATTCGGAGTCTGTTCCTTTCGTCGTTCTCTTTCAGAAAAAAATAAAAAAAAATTCATTGTCTTTTATGACACAATGACGTCACTGTATATTTCATAATGACACAATGACGTCATTGTGTGTTTCATAATGATACAATGACGTCATTGTGTCTTCATAAATGACACAATAAAAAAACATTAATTTTTTATTTTTTTTATTTTTTGTTTATTTTTTTTCTTAGTGAGGACGGCTAATAGAACAAAAGCTCAGAATTACTTTTTGAAATTCGATTTAGATTGTGAGATATAATTTTTTTTTTGACGTTTTTTGACTCATTGTGTCTTCTCACACTTTCTAGCAAAAATACCCTTTTTTTAACCTTTTTCAATTAAACGAATATCCAAAAATATTAAATACTAATTACGATATTCATCTTTTTATAAAAAGAGAAGCGTCTAAATGAATAAAGCTAGAGGCTAAGTACCGGTGAGTTTCTTTCTAGTTTTAGGTTTTAAGAATAAAAAAAGGTTGTGTTTAATGTTTTTACCGTAAAGCTGTAAACAAACGGAGTCGATCAATGAACGGCTTGTTTAATGTTTCATTTTTAAATCTCGACTTCAGCTCGTGAGTATTTCTTCAAGTTCGAGCTCGGTTGGTTTCATCTCATTTATATACCTGTATAACCAATTTAATATATTATAATTATAAGTTTTATATATTATATTTTGATTATTTTTATCACGGCTTTATATATAAAAATAATTATATATAAACACATATCAAACAAAGTTACATACATGAGCGGCACGTTTAAGTTCATCTATGCTCACAAGTTCATATATTTAAGTTTGATATGTGAATCTTTCACTCAAACTCGTTTTAACAACTCAATTTCCATTTCCTTAGCAATGTATGGGCGTGCACGGGTGCTAATGCGCATGCGAAGATGAAGACATTTTTAATTTTTAAATGGCATGTTAAGTACACTCACTATACTCTCATTCTCTCTTTTTATTTTTATGCATACATATAGATACATAGAAAGAGATAAAGACATGTGGATGTCTTAATAAAAAATTTAAGCGTTCATATAACCAAGCTTTTTTTTAAATGTCAAACATATGCTAGTGATGTGATTATGTTTTGCATTTGCATTTTCATATTAATTTTATTTTATAAGTACTCACTCTCTAATTAAAATTTTAAACAGTGTATCTTACAACATCAACAATAATATTTCCTCTTTTAAATGTAATATACACACCTATAAAATTCTTCATCGTCTATTTGGTGAGAATTGAACCGAATCTTTTGATAAGCATAATATCAGTTTTACTAGACCAAAAGCATTATAAGGACCAACGTGTTGGGGCGGAAGCGTGGTACTGTGAAAGAAATCATGTCACAATATTGTCGCAAACCTATGGGCGTTGATGATACATGTAACTTTACATAAGATAAACAAAAAGCTGGTGTTCTTTATAACGATATATAAAAAATGAAGTCGGCATAAACCCATGCGGTGAGAAGGAATCGTTGATTATATTCAAAACTTTATATAAAAATGACACTGTTAAAAGAATTCTTGTTGAAACGTTGAAAAATATAAACACATGGCAATGACAAAAATGAATCCCTTAAAAAAATTTAGTTTGAATAAAAATAGCAGAACGGAATGGTAAATTTGATTTTATAAAAATCATATTTAGCAGAACGAAATGATAAATTTGATTTTATAAATATCATATTTTAATAGTTGTAATTGTCAAAAAATTAAAACCTTAAATTAGCTCAGTTTTAAATAAAATTTATATTGTAACTTAGATAAAGTTAAGTGTATTGCAATGGTATATATGAAATTTATTAAAAAGTTACATTATTGTGAAATTTAGCATTAAAATATGCGAAAGCGAATTTAAGAGCAGGTTGTAATTTAGCATTAAAACCTTAAATTACATTATTGTAAAGATTTTTTTTATTAATAAAAAATAAGATGATAATGATCGGAAAAATGGTCGAAGAAATGATAGATAGAGAAGAATTAGGATATTTTGCTCATCACACGTATACATTTAAGAGCAGGTTGTAAAATAATATGCCTCAAGTTAATTTGATACAATTTTGGGCAATACTTCAAATGCATTGGGTATGTGTACATTATCCATAGGTTGTTTCATGTTTGCCGCTTAAAGGTATAGTAATGTCATCAAATATAACAATACTATGATAGTATCCCGTGTATTACACGGTTAAATAAATAAAATATTAAAGAGTTAGTAACAAAAATTTATGAATTATAAAATAATATTTTGAGATAATAAATTAAATTACGTATGAGTAACTTCATTAAGTAATAAAATGATGATATTATTTTTAACCCTTTTTTGTTCTTTAAAAAAAGAGATGTTTTGTAATCCTTTTGTTTCAAAACAAACTATTCATAAAAAAATGTCATTTTAAAATTTTTACTTTTTATAACTTTGAAGTCAATTATGTTTGTTTCATAAAAATTTAATTTTCTAAAAACATAGGTATTAAAATTTTGTATTCTTAAAAAATATATGATGTTTTAGAAAAAAAATTTTAACTTTATAAAAAAAATATTTCTTCAGAAACTACATTTATGAAAAGATCTTTTTCTTAATTTATTAAAAACTCTTTCTAATCTAAAAAAAATTAAACAATATCATTAGTAGTTAATATAATTATTTAATAGGAGAGAAAAACGTAAAAAAATTAGATTTAAAAGGCCTAGGATTATATCATGTACCCCTCAAAAATCTTCATTTATTAATATATGTAGATATCGATTATAACATATTCACACCAGCCTAAACAAAAAAAAACCTATATATACTTTTTCATATCACAAAATCTTGCATATTAGTCATTAATGCGTTTAGAAATAAAACAATTTATAGTCTTTAATAAATTATCATATTCACCTTAAATTTGCAAAGTAGCATTAATTAATATTAAATGAAAATCTAAATTTTTCTATCACATAAACTCCAAAAAGTTAAAGGGCTATAGCCTATAAATTCATTGTACATGAGTAGCTTGAGTTCACAACACAAACCATCTTAACCAAACAACCGGAAGATATGACAAATGCTTTGTTCAAAGTTGCTTTTCTTGCCACAATATTATTCCTCAATGTTTGCGGTTATCATCACCTTCTTTTTATCTCTTGTTAATTATTATTTTGAGATTTGTTATGTTCATCACTTCTTTGCGAAACATATGAAGAATGCATGATAATATTTACATCTTTCTTTTGTTATTGCAGTGTTAGTGGCAGAATCGGAAAACTCAACTAAAAAAGTAGTCACCAATGTCGAAAATGTGGCTAACACCGAAACTTTAATCCCAAATGATTCGGAACATCCTTGTAAATCTGTTATCGATTGTGCTAACTTATGCCCACCTGGGTTGATTGGATGGTGTTTGGAGGGAATTGTCGTTGCATTAGATGAAGAGAAAATTCTAACCATAAGAATCATAAATTCATAATTGTATTTGTTTGGATGGATGCAGGTTCTTGAAATTATTATATGTTTGCTTCTAATAAGTTGATCTACAAACACGCTAGGCTTTATATTTTGGGAGTATATATATTGAATAGTCTCTTGAATCATGTGATATCATTCTTAGTTTGAAGTAATTTTGATGGTACTAAAAAATTTAATCGAATAATACAAAAGCACACAAAAACAAGTATGGTTATGTTATAAAATCCGTACCAGCTTTCCTTTTTGTAATTGATGTTTGAAACAAACCATGTACCTTCACTACATACGGAAGGAAAAATCATAATGTTTTAATTGTTGGTTAATATTTAAGAGTCATAATCGTTGACAGTGAGATACTTGCTGGTGGGAAAAACATTAACAGAAATACCATCAATGGTAACTAAGTTATCACCGATGGCTTGCTTTACGATTTTAAAAAAACTCAGCTGATAGTGATTGTAGTTGTTGTTAACACACTTGGTTAGTTTCCACTACTTATTAAGTTAACACCGATCATTTACAACCAACGCTACAATTGTTATCTATGGTTAAGTTGTTGTCGATCATACTTACTATTAAGGTTCAGTTGTTGTCGATCATATTTACTATTAAGGTTCAGTATCAACTTACTAGCAATTATTAATTCTTTTTGATAATTAAAATTCATGCAACTTGAACGAAACAAACAAAATTTACAAAGTTTTCCTTTGGACCCAAACAGTTTGGTTTGGTTGAGATCTAAACGGTTTGTTAACTATTCAGGTTAGCTAGATTAAGGGACTAATATTTGGGAACTTGAAACTGATTGTGCAAGCGTACTCGTTATTTAACTTTTATTGTCTATATTTGTTTTCACTGTTGGAATCTATAGTTATAGATACTATTATAGTCATAAACCATTTTATCATTCTAAAATTTTACTACAAACTAATGATTAGAGAAAAAGTACAAAGATTGGTTCTAACCATTAAACAGTAAATCTGTAAAACCAGTCGACCCACACAATTCAACTATCCAGTTTGTCATTTCCATGAACCATAGTTAGCAAACCAACTAAAATTTTTCCCTAAAACCAACTACTCAAGATCATAAACACCTAGTTTAGCTACATATAGCATCTTTCATACGTTCACAAACCAATCGAACCAGACCGTAAACATCTTGCATTAGCTCATATCCACGTGGTTCATAATTCATAAATGAAGTATGTTGTACTAGGTTAGAATCTTGTGTATTACATGGGTTGTATAAACGAGGATTGATATATATATTAAATATTTATGGCATAATACATAGTTTTCAATATAAATTCTAGAACCTTCTACAGTTATTGTTTAAATCGTCGTATAGATATAATGAAATAAATTTCAATTTATAAATTCATTTTATGAACCAAACTAACTTTTTTTAATACAAAAAAATGTTATAAAACATCTTTATTATTTAATAGGAGAAATGGGTAAAAATACATCTGTGTATATGTATTTATATACAATGAAAAAAATTTGTATAACTAATAGAAAAGAGAAGTAAGAGAGAAAACTGAGAATGCACAAATTGAGACACTTGTGAATTTTATTTGGGAAAATTAAAATAAAAACTTGACCAAACTTATTTTTATCATTTTACCCACTAAACTATCCCTTTAACATATTATTCCACCATCACGTAGCTTCAAGTGTTATTTCTCGCCATGTGGTCGAGGAAGTGTTTTATTCTTAATAAATCTCGAGCCCTCACCACATTAGCAACGAACTCTCATATTTTTCCCCACGTGAGTAAGACAATCTCATAAGCCCTCACTATTTTAACTTTAAAGAAAAACAAAAATTAAAATCTCGCCTTAAAAAGAAATTAAATCTCGTTATGTACGAAAGCGAGTATTTTTAAAAAAAATCTCGCCCTCCAACGTCGAGTTATGAAATTGGTTATTATTAAAATAGTTTTATACTAAACTATTTCGAGGACATCTCGCCAAAGTTTTAGGTATTTTTTAAATAGTATTGGTTTTTAAATTTAACATTCTTGACATTTTGATTTTATAACCTGTGTAAAAACCTGTGTAAATTTAACATTCTTGACATTTTGATTTTCTAATTTTATTAAAAAATATTCTTTGTGCACCAACCATAAATGTAATAGCTAATTGTTATAGATTGATAATTAAGGCATGTGTTCTAAGTGATGAGCTGTAAGTTGTATTATATTGGCGTCAAATAAATAAAAACATGCTCACTCACTAAACAGGTTTATAACCAGTGACTTGTGTGAGTTGGTTTATTTTTTAAAAAAAACTATTTATTAATTAAAAAGAAAATTTAAGCAAATTAGAGAGTGATATTATTTATTTTTTAAAAGACATTACATAATCAGAATTGGGGGAAGTGCACTTGTTTATAAAAAAGGAAATGAAACACTAGGCATTTCAAAATCTTAACCAGAAAGTAATAATGAAATATACAAATCAAAATCTAAAACCAAAACATCTACTACTCATAAAATAAATAAATAAAAAGGAAATGAATTTTTAGATAAGAAAATCTCACCACTTTAGTAATTATAGTTTAAAATATAATAAATTTCTAAAAGTAAGTATTAAAAAATATTAAAATGAATTAATTTTACAAATCAGAAACCGGAAAATATTTATTGTATATTTCTTTAATCTCGCCACTTTTTCTGAAAAGACATACTTTTTTTGAAAGTTTCGCCACTTCAAAAGTTGTTGGTTTAGTATATAATAGAATTTAATTATAAATATTAACATTTTTAAAAATTACAATTAAAAACTAACAACTACAATTAGTTTTCAAAATGTACATCTCTTTTTTTTTTAATCCCCCAATTAATATATGAATACAATAAATCTTGCCCCTTTAAAAAATAAAATAAAATCAATGATCAATTTTAGAAATTTTAAGTCAATAGTTTTGGCAAATGTTTATTAAATAATTTACCTTTTCTATTTATTATAAAGTTGTGTCATAGACAATGAACGGAAAAATAAATAGATAGAGATTAAAACAATAATAAAGCGTCATGTAATCTATATATAATTTAAAAAAGTAACTTAAGGGGACACTTGGCATATTTTAGGCCCCCTAAGTTTATTTTTTCCGTCTCTCTCTCCTCTTAAATAATTACCTAAATTAAAAAAATTAAATAATTTTAATTCTTTTTTAGATAATTTTTTTAATAATTAAGATAGATATCTTTTTATTAATGTTATTTTTAGAATATAATTTTTATACAATTAAAACTTTTTCTAAATCATTTAACTTTTTTAAAATATAACATATTTAAAAATTGGTATTTTTATAAAGTAAATTTTTTATAAACTAAAATAATTAAAATTAGGAGTTATAATAAAAAAAAATTAAAAATAACATTTTTAATATGGTTTGTTTATGTTTAACTTTTTTTGAAAAAAAAGTTTAAAAACAAAAGTTTAAAATTGATATCGTTATTTTATTACTTATATGTAATTTAATCATATCTTATTTTATATTATCATTTTATACTTCACAAATTTTATTATATTTAATATTTATTTTTAAACCCGTATAATACACGGGTTTACTAAAGTTAGCATTAAATAATATAATCAACAACTAATCAGAGGTATTATGAACATTTATAGTCTGATCTAAACCAATTCAATACGATATCTCTATATTTGATTACTAGATCAAAATAATTCGAAATTGATCTAATTATTACAATAACTTTTCACTGTATATTATTCAAATTTTAATTTTTTCATCAATATCCTCACACCCACTCAATATATTGGTCACGATTTGACCTGTTAAAAGTATCCCTTTTAGTCTAAAAGAAGACAGTTTTCTTTGACTGTATATTTCGCTATGACAATAAACAAAGTTAAGGTCAAATCTCTGTTAAGTGTCGGTTTATACTCAAAAGAGCCTATTTTTACGTATGATCAGCTTTATGTCGTCTTGTCACAAGTTAAAAGTAAAAATGGATTGAACCTTTTAGCTTTAGATAATGAGTGTAAACATTAATGTTACTACAAATGAGTTTACAAGGATGTTTTTGTTTATTTGTGACCTTATAATCAAAAGTTGTTATATCTTATTTAATATAACACATTTGATTTTATTTTTATATTATATTTTTTAATAATTAACTCCTCATACTACCGTGTAATACACGGTAACTAAAACTAGTTATTTATGTAAAATTAAAATGGTGACGTCGGTTTTCAGAGGGCAAACGTTTACCGAAGATTCTACATCCATCTAGGCGAACATACGTTGCGAAAATATCAAACTAATTAACATCCAGATATTGTAGAACATCCTCCTCCTCCATCATCTAAACAAACTTCCGTATAAATGCATATCAAAATCCCCCAAATCCATACAAAACATCACAATTTACACATCAAAGTCCACAAAAATCCTACAGATTCTCATTGTAATCGAAGTTCATCCACAATGAACGGTCCGTTTTACCGAAACTACTCGAAACAACAACCGTCGCACTCATTCCGATCAGTTCCGTGTGCAACAAACGCCACAACGATCGTCACCAAAAGTCGTTTCAGTGCCGGTGCACTTCGTTTCATCCGATCAACCACGAACGACGATATCGATGTTGAAGGATTCAGCGGCAGTTAAGATCCAGAAGGTGTTCAGAGGATTTGTGGTCAGGAAGAGCGTGAGGAAGATCGGTTCAATCAGAAACCAGGTGAGTGTGGTTGAACGACGGATTGAGGATGTTGAAGTTGTTGAGTTGATTCGTAGGGATGCGAAAGAGAGGTTGAGAGTGAATGAGACGCTGATGTCGTTGCTGTTTATGCTGGATTCGATTCGCGGTGTTGATTCTGGCGTTAGGGATTTGAGGAAAGCGGTGACGAGGAAGGCGATTGCGTTGCAGGAGAAGTGGATTCGATTGGTCTGGTTGAACAGCAAACCCTAGATTCACGTGAACATGATGAAATTGATGTTGACAGTGATGTATGTACGAGTGCATCAGATCAAGTCACAAAAGCCTCTGATTCTGTTGATGAGATGTTTGATAGCAATGTCAATTTGGAAGCCGTTGAGGTTGATGAAGATGGTAGTGTTGTAAAGGAAGTTGTGAAGGAAGTCGTTGAGAAAAATTCGAATCCTGTGAATGATGCAGATGTAACTGATGAAGTGGAAGCAATAGAAGCTAGTCCCTCTGTGAATTCGAATGAATTTGGGGAAAAGATGATGCTAAAGTAGATATGAATAAACAGAAGGAAGGTGATTGTGTGAATCATGCAAAGGAAAACGGAGAAATTCTGCAGAATTGGAGTGAATTTGGGGGGAAAGTGATACTGCAACAGATGTGAAGAAGCATAAGGAAGGTGATAGCGCGATTAATGCGAAGGAAACAGAGAAATTCTGCAGGATCTGGTGGATGATAATGAGAAGATGATGAGGCTAATGAGTCAGATATCTGAGAGGAATGAGATGCAGACGCGAATGATTAGTTCGTTGAGTCGAAGAGTGGAGCAGCTGGAGAAGGCATTGGTTACTGAGAGACAGAGGAAGAAGAAGAAGACACCGGTTTCTTTGAGAAGGAGGAGAGATCAAGATTGTTTCACCATTTGAGTAGAAACTGTCCATTAATGTGTTTTTGAAGCTTTACTGTATATCTGTTTATTTTGGAAGTTTGAGAGGTTTCTTAATAATATGATTATATTTTGTGTGGATCATCTCTGTTGTCGTCTCTATTTGGTTTCTTGTCTGATTCGTTGGTTTCATTTGTTTTTGATTGATGAAGAAGTGACTTTGATGCATTTATGGCAGAAAATGAAGATATTACATGGTGATGCTAATAACATTTTGCATCTTCAACAATATTAAGATTAGTGATCAAATTAGTCTATTGTTGAGAAGGATGAGATGGAATCGATGAATGCTACGCTTGAGGAACATGTATGAAGGCGTTATTGTGTTAAAGATGAGACAAAAATATTTTTTTAAACAGCAAAGTAGTAGTTAGTAATACTAAGTGAGATAAAAACATCTCGTTTTTAAGAATGGTTTGGGATCGACTAAAGAGCACAGTTGAAAAAATGTTTTTCTTCAAATGGTGGAGGTAAGTCGTAGGTGAAAGGGTAGCTTCACGTTTCAGATTTTTATCATCTAAAATTAAAATGCATGTCAAAACACAGTTCAATAAATTGTCACTGCTTCGTATAAAAAAACTGCTTCAAAGAAGGAATAGCCCGCGAAACTATTTTTGGTTGACCTGCAAAAGGACACACGTTAGCCTCGTCCCAAGCGGATCCAAGAGTGTTTCTATGATCATACTCTGGCATTAGAATAAGTAATCTGTTTTTTAGTAATAAGCAAAGAGAGCTTCTTCTATGTGATGTGAAAATGAAAAAGTTGTTACGACTTGCATGGTTTTCTCCTACATCACGAGAGAAGCAAAGATGCTTTTTATGTGCATGTGAAATGAAAAAGTTGTTACGACTTGCATTGGTTTCTCCTTATATCACGAGAGAAGCATACTATTCGAGAGATGTAGGAGTGGCCCACGTTCTCTAGGATTGGGAGCGATAAAAGAGCACAGTTTAGAGCGACTAAGGAGCACAGTTGAAAAAATGTTTTCTTCAAATGGTTGAGGCAAGTCGTAGGTGAAATGGCGTAGCTCACGTTTCATATGTTTATCATCTAAAATTAAAATGCATGTCAAAACACAGTTCAATAACTTGTCACTGCTTGGTATCAACAAGCTTCCAAAGAAGGATAATAGCCCGCAAACACTATTTTTGGTTGACCTGCAAAAAGGACACACCGTAGCCTCGTCCTAGAGCGGATCAAGAGTGTTTCTATGATCATACTCTGGCATTAGAAAAGTAATCTGTTTTTAGTAATAAGCAAAAAGCTTCTATGTGCATGTGAAAAGAAAAAGTTGTACGACTTGCATTGGTTTCTCCTTATATCACGAGAGAAGCAAATAGTGCTTTTTCTATGGTGCATGTGAAAATGAAAAAGTTGTTACGACCTGCATTGGTTTTCTCCTTATATCACGAGAGAAGCATACTATTCGAGAGCTGTAGAGTGGCCCCACGTTCTCCTAGGATTATGGGCAACCGCCCACGACCTCCAGATTACCACAACCCACGATATCATACATGTTGCCATTATTCATGTCTTATCTAGAACGTTCATTCAGGCTACCACGACATCCGCGGCATAATCCGTACCCGGATCCATCCACGACGTGTTGGGGCAGAATCAATAAACAACTTTGCCTCGGTTGCCTGTAAACCCCCCTCCTAAAGTGGTAAAGAAGGCTCTTTGGGGTCCATCTTTCTATCTGACAGGACAAACAAATAGTACTCGTATTCAACCATGATTTGTCCGGGCATAATCCGTACCTGTATCCCACAATACATGTATAAGTTAACTTAATATTTCCACTAATAACTAAAAATACATTCATTAATGATTGAAAAAAAACATACTTAAAATAACAACTAAAGAAACTAGACTTGTCGTTAGGCATCAAATTCGCACGAAGATTGTTGTGCGTGTCAAAGCTACGTACTTAACATTCCATAGCCCTTTTTCGAGCATCTACGACTTCAAGTCCTATTACCAACTCAAATTATTCTTTGTAAAACTCATAAATCATCACGCTCTGGTGTCATACTTTCAATGTGCACCATTCTACCTGGCACTACAAATCGTTTTAGAATCCTTTGAAATAACTGTTTGCCTACTCAAACCTGTCGTGGCTCGTCACAAACAAAGCGCTCGAAGAAGTAGTGTTCCACCTACCATTGGTGGCCATCTTCAGGATCCCTATTCAATTGAGCTCTTTGTGTTGACCTTGGTGGGTTTGAGCTTTCGACATCCTTTTTATTATATCAATAAAAGTGGTAGCAATTGCTTCGAGAATAACAAGGACTGCACCTCCGAGTCCAAAGAATTTCATAAAGAGAATAATTAAAATAGGTGAAATAATTTGGAAGTTAAATCGTTTTTGTTAAAACTTGAGAGGTATATATAGTAATTTAAAAATTAAATTATTATTTTTTAATAATAGTCGTTATGATAGACACATAATCATTACCTACCATACACATCCATGAAGATTTTTCTAATTTCCTTAAAAAAACCACGCTCGTGGTCCCTGTTATAAGGGCACAATGATTCACGGCTCACGTCACCAACACACTCTAGTAACGGGTCGTTTATGTATTGTTTTTCTTTTTTTATAATGCATGTAGATCATTATGTGCAAATGTTTGTTGGGTTGTCACATGTCTATAAATGATTTTGTTAACAAAATCGTGCCAATACAACCTTAAAAATTGTGTTCAATCAATAATAAAGATTAAGATAATAATATCAATGTATACAAATTTTTAACGGCAAATCTTATTATATATTTTAAGGCAAATTAAATTTAAATAATTCAAACTATTACTAATTAGGCTGATAATAATCATACTGTTGATTTTGCCGATAACATGCTAACTTTCATTTTTATTACCAACAACAATCAAGTAACATAATTATTAAAAAATTACGTTTGATATCAACTCGATTTTGTTCACAATAATGATTATGCATAAAATAGAAAAAACATACAAACTAAATTGAGGCTAAAACAAGTACAAGTCGAGTGTGAATATATGATAATTATGCTACTGTACTGTTGTTGGTAATAAAAATAAAAGTTGAGATTATTATTACCAAATTAATAATATGAATTACTATCGGCCAATAAATAATAACTTGAATTATTAAAATCTATTTGTCTACTTTTAAATTACAACAAATTAAATTATGTGATATCTGATGTTGAACACAGAACCTCTCCTAAAAAAAAATAATAAAAAAAAAAAAAAAAAAAATGTCTCGGTCAATTGAACGGCCACATCAACAATAAAAATACCAAGTGTGCTTCAGGGGTGCCAATGGTTTACCGAAGCTTCTACTCCCGTCTAGATGAATGCCCGCTAAGGAAAAATAATCAAACAAACATCCAGAATATTCTAGAACATCCTCCTCCTCCATTATCCAACAAACTTCCCGCATAAATACATATCAAAATATCCCCCAAATCCATACAAAACATCACAATTTACACATCAAACTCCACAAAAATCCTACAGATTCTCATTGTAATCGAAGTTCATCCACAATGAACGGTCCGTTTTACCGAAACTACTCGAAACAACAACCGTCGCACTCATTCCGATCAGTTCCGGTGCAACAAACGCCAAAACGATCGTCACCAAAAGTCGTTTAAGTGCCGTGCACTTCGTTTCATCCGATCAACCACGAACGACGATATCGATGTGAAGGATTCAGCGGCAGTTAAGATCCAGAAGGTGTTCAGAGGATTTGTGGTCAGGAAGAGCGTGAGGAAGATTGGTGCAATCAGAAACGAGGTTAGTGTGGTTGAACGAAGGATTGAGGATGTTGAAGTTGTTGAGTTGATTCGTAGGGATGCGAAGGAGAGGTTGAGAGTGAATGAGACGCTGATGTCGTTGCTGTTTATGCTGGATTCGATTCGCGGTGTTGATCTGGCGTTAGGGATTTGAGGAAAGCGGTGACGAGGAAGGCGATTGCATTGCAGGAGAAGGTGGATTCGATTGGTCAGGTTGAACAGCAAACCCTAGAATCACGTGAACATGATGAAATGATGTTGACAGTGATGTATGTACGAGTGCATCAGATCAAGTCACAAAAGCCTCTGATTCTGTTGATGAGATGGTTGATAACAATGTCAATTGGAAGCCGTTGAGATTGATGAAGATGAGAGTGTTGTAAAGAAGTTGTGAAGGAAGTCGTTGAGAATAATTCGAATCCTGTGAATGATGCAGATGTAACTGATGAAGTGGAAGCAATGGAAGCTAGTCCCTCTGTGAATTCGAATGAATTTGGGGAAAAAGATGATGCTAAAGTAGATATGAATAAACAGAAGGAAGGTGATTGTGTGAATCATGCAAGGAAAACGGAGAAATTCTGCAGAATTGGAGTGAATTTGGGGGGAAAGATGATACTGCAACAGATGTGAAGAAGCATAAGGAAGGTGATAGCACGATTAATGCGAAGGGAAACAGAGAAATTCTGCAGGATCTGGTGGATGATAATGAGAAGATGATGAGGCTAATGAGTCAGATATCTGAGAGGAATGAGATGCAGACGCGAATGATTAATTCGTTGAGTCGAAGAGTTGAGCAGCTGGAGAAGGCATTGGTTACTGAGAGACAGAGGAAGAAGAAGAAGACACAGGTTTCTTTGAGAAGGAGGAGAGATCAAGATTGTTTCACCATTTGAATTGAAAGTGTTCATTCATTTGTTTTGAAGGTTGATTGTATGTCAGTTATGTCTTGAAAGTTTAAGAATTTGAATAATATGATTGATTATTTTGTTTCTGATATGATCTTGTGGCATCTGAATATGGTTTCTTTGTTAGTTATTTCTGAATTATTTTTAGAACATCAGCTCACACGTCAGCCTAATTTAACTTCATCTGTCAAGTTTTACTTGATTTTTAGTCTTTTTTTCATTGAACTAGCCAACCGAAATGGTTAAAGATGTGTAATGGGTTCACATATTAAATCATCAACCAAATGACAAATAAGTTGCAAATTAAATGTATGAGTTAGCTTAACTCTATGTATAGAATTTGTATTACCTATAAATATGTCCTAAAATGTGACTACGATTAATTATATAACTGGTTTTACAATTTAAGGTCGCTTGATCGGAAAAAAAGAAGTCTATGAGTTGCTTATTTTGTAAATTCAGAAAGTATTTTGGAAACTAGAAGTCTATTTTACACATGAGATGTACAATGGAATTCTTGCTGCAAAACATAGAATGCTTGGTTGGTTTGTTTCGAATAACTAAGGTGTTTGAATATACTATAAAGACCTCATGGTTTGAGTCAAGTTCTTGTGTTAACTTGAGTAATATCTTCGACTTGCTAGAGATAATGAAAACAAGAAAGTGTCTATCTTGATCTATCAATTATTAAAGCTAGCAACGTTTTGTCTGTTGTTGTTGCAATGTTTGAGAGAGGATCTTCGACAAGGAGGCTTAATGAAAACAAGGAAAAGTCTATCTGGTTCCATCAATTATCAAAGCTAGACAGCTAGTAATGTTTTGCATGTTGTTGCAACATTTGAGAGATGATTTTGTACTACAAGGCTTGTAAAGTCATGTTTGCGCCATCCAATAGAAGGTTATTTTTCAATGACTTGGTATATTTGTCATTAAAAATCAAGATCTGAATTCAAAGTTATCAATAAGATGTAACTTTCATATCATTTATTATTATTTGTTGTTTTTTTCATCCAAACTAATATTTGTCGCCCTAACTAAAACTTTGAATCGACCGCTACTAAATAAATGACTTAACAACAGAATAATTTTCAAAACAGAATGCTAAACAGTCCATATCAACAATAAAATGTTAATTGCAATAAACTGATAAAGGACCTTGTTACTGGTAACTATAGAATGAATCTAGAAACTATAACAAAAACATTTATCGAATCATACCTCTTAGATTATGCATTTCAACTCCCTTATAAATCTCAACTTTCAACCAAAATCTACATTCTCCAGACTTAAGACTGGATTAATCTAGCATTACAACAAGTCACACATTTTCTTTCAAGATTTCATGGTTTCTTCAACCATCCACCAATATATACTAAACTAAAGATCAATCACAAATCTTTTCACCAATTCTCCAAAAGGTTTTCAAGCCACGTCAGCACCGTGAATGGTCCTATCTTGCTCATTCATCTCCCAGAACCCTGAATATGACGATCTTTTCCTGTTCTTATAACCTTTGCCTCGTTTCTTCTGACCTTTGCGCCCTCTAAGTATCACCATCATCACCAACCCGACACCCAAAACCGAAGATCCCCATAAGAATATCATCCAAAATCTAAATCAAGAAAAGTTTGGTTGGATTCTTCAGAAAAATCCACTACAGATGCAGATGTATTGCTTGTTACATGATTAATTTCGTCAACTTGGTCAAATTTCCTAGCCATGGTGTCTTCATTGACAGTTTCTGGGTCTGGTGGGCCCAGGGAATTTGGGTCGCCACATTTTCTTCTTTCATGGTGCAGCATAAGAGCTTCATTCAGTGTTTTTCCACATTCTATGCTTAGTAAGTCACGTTGGAAGAAGTCTTCATTTGTTTGGTCAGCCTCTGACGGGTCAGGCGGGTCGGGAAACTTGGCCCAGCAGTTGTTGACCAGGTCAACGGTTCTCCAGTTTGCTTTGTCAAAGCTCCAGTTCCCGACCTTGAACTCTAACCCGTAATGGAAAACCCGATAGTTAACACCAGGTTCAGGAACATACCCAGGATATATTAATATCTCGTGGTTTATAACATGGTGCAACTTCAACTGCACAAAAGAAAAAATAATTAACAACCATGTAATATAATCATGGAAGCTTCCACACATGGAATAGAACAAAAAGAGTCGAGGGAAGTTAGAAAATAGAGCTGGCAATTTCGACCCCTTTATGGTAATGGATCAGTTTGAGGTTATAAGGTTTGTCCAACGGCCAAAAAGGCAAAAGTTTTGAAATTCGCTAAGATGGAAACAAGTTGTGCTGAAATGTATTCAAGACACATAAAAACTCCTAGATTTGTTTTACTATAACAATTAGACAAATACTATAGCTTTTGTTATCAGCAGTTATTATTAGAAAAAGAATAGACCAAAAAGTTTTTTGCCGACCGCCTTGACCTGTGTTGACCCATTACCAAACCAGCCCATTTTGTCACCTCTAATAAAGGTAGCACAAGAAACAGATACACATGGAAGATTAATTAATCATCAAGAAAACAAGAACATGAAGATAAATTTGCATGTTGTAATTCATGATCAGGGAAGAAAATTACCTCTGCAGCACCAAAAGAATAACCATACATTTCACTAATCCAACCAGTTTCATATATATCTCCGGTTATATTTTTCGCATAATGAGCAGTGTCAGCTCTGACTTCCTCTGTTTTATGCAACCATAAGAGAGCAAACTTTCTGAGATCATCAATGTGCATTATTATCACACCACCAACTTTGTCACATGCTTCAGGATGGCTTGTATGGAGTTTTGCCAGCTCATTGTCACATCCAATAAGGTAGCTGAGAGATTTTTCAGAAAGGAATAATTTAGAAAAAATCCACAAATGTAACAGACAGATCATCCTATACTTGTTCCATCATGATCTCCCTACCTTATAGTCAAATTTGAAGTATTGTGCACAAAAATAAAGGTATGGTTGAATGGATATAAGTTAGAGGTGGCAATTTCAAACCTTTTATTTTATGAATGAGTCGATTTTGGTAGAAACACAAATAGCATTAGCTAAAAGGGAAATAGGTCAAGTGAGTTATAAGTCTAAAGTCTATATTTAAAACATTCAACTCCTAAATTGTTTTATTCAAATATTTAATTGCGATGATATTATTTATGTAATCACAATCAATGCATCAACTATTTTAAAAAGTTCTTAAAATGGACAAAAAAGTGTTTCATGTCAACCCGGCCCATCCCTTGCTAGAAATGACCTGTGTCAACTGTCTACCCAAACCTGTTTTGGTATGCTACCCAACAGATTCAACCGTACCAACTAGTCAACTGTAATATAAAGTGGCTTACTCATAGGGGGTTGAAACCGGCCTGCCACGTGATGCTTGAACTCCCATGGTGTAATCGGTCCTCTCATGATCATATCAGCATCAAGAATTACTATATACTCTGCATCAGTTTGGACATGATTAAGCCAATGAAGCACAGCAGCAGGCTTATTAATAGCTGGATACCTGAAAATGTCATGTCCGCACAACCGTATCACCGTCTACTTAAAAAGAGGCACGAATTGGGCGAGTCAGATGGGTTGGGTAACAGGTTATACAGTGAACTTCTTAAACATGTCACAATGAGTTGAATATTAAATATGGAAACTGTCAAAAAAGCCCAATGAGCTTTTGGTTAATTCGCACATGAGTAAACCTCAATGAAAAAGTTTGACTTTACTTTAAACATACAAGTCCCTTTTTGCATGATTACAACTGAACTTATAAAACCTAAAGGAATAGGTCCTTTATCATAATTTTATAAATGACTTGTTTTGTTGAGTTCTTTTTATTTTATAATTTTGGGGGCTTAACAATGCAAAAATAAAGTCCAGGGGAATATGGGTAAAAAATATATTATAAAAAAATCAATCTAATCCTTTTACTGAAGAGATTTAAAACATCACAGCCATTTAAAACAAATCACTTTTGACTCATTTCATGCATAACTATTTTTTTTAAACTTACCCATTTGACTTCTTAGATATATATTATAACCCAAATCATGCATTTTGTAAACAACAGGTTCAAACTCCCAGCTCTAGACTAAGGGCGTGCATGGTAGGGAAATATTCAAAAGTAAATAAATTGCTAAGAAATTTAATGGATTTCATTGTTTGGTAATAACAGAGAACTGATTAAGAAAATATCAAAGAAATCAACTCTTTTGTTTAGTAGGAAAACTAGAGAAATGAAAGTAAATCTTAATTATGATAATGCCATAACTTATTGTTATTTTTTATATAATCAATTTTCCATATTTCAAGGCGAAAAAAAAAACAAAATTATAAGTTTCAATCACCAGTGGATTAGGGTCTGGAGTCATTTACCAAAAAAAAATAAAAAAAAAAAAAAAACTGGAATGTGCAAATCATGTTCTTGGGTATCAAACCTAGATTTTAAAAACCATAACTTTGGAGAAAGATTTGCTCTGTAGTTTTTTTATTTACCCTTCAAAATCCAGAGAGTCCTTTTCCTATCTAAAAGGAGAGAAATCTGATTTCATGTAAATTATTTTCTCAAGAAATTAATTCTCCATGCTCTTCTTTTGTCTGGCTTACCAAATAAAGGAAATAAACGATTTCCACTTCTCTAGTTCCATTTCCCCTACCAAACATTCCCTAAACTAACAATATGAACACGTTTAAAGCACTAGTAATTACCAATCGCCTGTTAATGGATGCCGACTCATAGATGGGACATAATGTGTGGGAGCCAAATCATGGCCTTTATATCGTTTCAAATCTTCTTCTGTACAGCTTAAAAGCCTTGTAATATTTCCCGGTTGTCCACTTAGGTTAAAACTGTGCATCAGACCAACGGTTTGCCATCAAAATAGGGAGTACATTCTGTGGAGAAAAGCGTGTGGATTTTTGTATGTGGTTTTGCAGGTTCATCTACACTGTGTTCTTGATGGTGTATTTCCATTAATTGCAGGCTCTCAGGTGTCAAATCTTTTGGTCCAGTCATCTCATTAAAGTTCTTGCTTTTCAAGAAACTCAAATATTTTGACCATTTTGGCTTGGGGCAACCGAAAGCTGCATGTTGTAACAGGAGGCCTTGATTGAGTGTATTTATACATTCTATATTTACAACAATCCCCTCAGTTTGTGTTGATCAGGTTCCATTGCTCTCAACTGCACAAATTCTTGAAAGTGAGAACATATAATTGCAGCAAACAAATGTACCCAGTATAAATCACTCATAACTACATATAATCGCAGTGCAGATTGCAAAATGGACAAGTTAAGTGACAGTTCAAATGGGAAACTTTAAGGCAGGTCAAAACAGCCTGGTTAACCCTGTAACATCTTACTCTTTCTTATTCTATTAATATAAATTTGATTAGAAAAGTTCTTTTACAACAATGGTATCTTTGTGTAATAGAAACATATATAATTTATAAATACTTGATTATGTCAAGGGCTACATTCAACTCAGATCAACAGGTATCAACCCATTTGTCATGTTTCCCTTTTAGTTGGGCTTTTAAAACTTTACCCTATTAAATTATTGAGTTGAAAATGAACAAAAGAGTAACCAATAACCTCAAACAAATCATTTGCAGATCATAATAATGACATATTTTAATTAAGCTATTTTTGTCACTAATTAAGCTCATAACTTATTACCTCTCGAGGATAAGGCGGTTCAGGAAAAAGCCGCCCACAGTCATAAACAATACCATCTTCATGGTGTTCCAATTTACTAAAAGACCAGTTTCCAACAGAAAATGGTAATCCATAATGCATTAGAATAGGTTCAACGCCTCTCGTGGAATATATCCTGGGTAGATCATTAGGTTATCATTGATTTTGTGTCGAGTCCCACCTGATAATTCACATAACATTAGCTTAAGAATTTATAATAATTAGAGAATGGTGATGATTATTTTAAATTATATGAATTTACCTCTGCTGCACCAATGAGTATCCATACATCTCACTGATCCAACCCTTGCCATAAATATCACCTGTTATATTTGTGGCCCAGTGAGCTGTGTCTTCTCTTACTTCCTCTGTTTTAGAAAGCCACATTGGTGCTAAGGCCCGAAGATCATCTATATGCATGGCTAGAAGCCCACCAACTTTATCGCATAGTTCAGGATTTTTTGTGTGCAATCTGGCAAGTATATTATCACATCCACCAAGTACCTGATTGACAATAAAGTATTGTAAATACAATGCTTTTTTTAAAACAATTCCTAACTGGTAGAACCTTGAACTGTTTCTAAGTACTCAGGGTAAAAGGCTATTGATATAACATAATACTTCCACTAAGAACATCTATAATAAAAAAATCAAGATTATGAAAATGATAGCTGTTTAAACCCGTAATATGCAGCAACAGGTCTCCCTTTCTCCGCACCAATCTTCCATGGTAAAATTGGACCTCTGATAATCATATCTGCATCCAGTATAACAACCCAATCAACATTTTGTGCGTCCTTACTATGTTTTAGCCAGTGGACAACACCTGCTGGTTTGTTAATTGCAGGGTACCTGTATCAAATAAACAGACACTTCATTTTAAAATCTTACTGCTAGATCGCCGAATCCCACAACAGTTTTAGTTACTTCATGTGCTCTTCAGGATATATAACAACACTAACAACAAGCACTTCAATAACTCCTCCATGCTTTTCTTTAGGGACATCTGGCATTGCTTTTTGAAAGTGGTTGTCTGATTATTGTGATATCAAGTGCAGATAGTCAGTTTCTAGCATTTAGGTGTGGTGACCCTGATCTTATTTATTTGATTATTTAAGGGCCAAATAATCAGTTTACGAGTAGCTGCAACAAAACTGACATTGATCTCTAATCATTTAGGGGTCGTTTTACATGTAAATACTTAAATAATCAAATTTGTCAAACACTCCCAACTGTCACAACTTCAAACACACCCAAATAGCATCTCCTGCAGCTTTACAGTTCTGATTATTCAATGTTATATAATCACTTCCAAAACACAATGCCAAAAAAAACCTAAGCCATAATCGTGCGACATAATTGGCTAAAACACCCAAATCCAAACGAACAGTAAAATTGACAAAGCTAATTTCACCATTTTCAAATCTAATCATACAGTACCACATGCAAGTATATTAAACAAATTCACAAACAAAACTGCAATTACAAAATTCATCAAAATTACCAGTCACCAGTTCTAGGGTGTCTACTCATTGACGGAACTTCAAACGTGGGAGCCAAATTCATCCCTTTATAATTCTTCTTCTCTTCATCCGTACAGCTAAGAAGCCGGGTAATCGGGCCGGGTTGTCGGGCTTTCCTGAAGCTATGAACAAGCCCCACCGTCTGCCAATCGAAGTAATTCTGACATTCAACCGAAAACAACGTGTGGATCCTGTACGGTGCTTCCTGACCCGACCCGACATTGATCAAACACAACACCACCACTACGGCCAAAACCCCTGCCATCATATCGCACTTGGAGACGATGATCGGAGTGAATTCAGTATCAGAGATCTGGATCCCATGACTTTCACAAGGTCAAACGTTGAGTTTTTTGTATCGATTATTATAGGAGAAGAATAGTATGAATTGAAAATTGGGGTTTATGGTTTGGATTTCAACTGCTGCAGCATAATTGATGTGCGAAAACATGGAGTGATTATTATAATGGTTTGTGAAAGTTACGTGGACGATGAATACGAAGATGTGATTCAATCAAAAGTCAATGAGAGGAAGATGATGATGGTGATTTGTCATGGAGAAAGAAATGATGCACCTAATGTGTTATGCTATTTCTAACGATTGTGTGTTAAGAAAGTTATGTGTTGTTTGTATAAAAACTTACCAGCTACGGACATAATATTATTTATGGTATGGGTGTTTTTATAACTTTTGGTAATTAAATAATGCCTCTAATGTTTTTTTAAGGTCATGATATGTGATTAATATGTGGGTTGTTGTATAAGTGTGTGACGTTTAATATATGAAATGTTTAATTGGTTTGTAGTTTTTGTTAACTATATGAAAAAACAAGGTTGAACTATTTGTTTGTATATGACAAGAACAGGAAGAATAGAGATGCACCAATGGCTTCTACTCGATAAAAGAACAATTAATTTCATATGTTTGATCAGTTTCCTCGTTCTCTATGTTGACAGATTCATCTTCATTAAACACCAAGTTCACTTTGGCCAATTCAAGTTGTTCCTTGAGTTGAACAGTATTTGGTAACACCTGTTTGTTAACTGATCACCAAGAAGTGTTCTCATCAAATATGACATTTCTTGAAACATGCACCTTTTCTGTACCGGGATCAATGCAACGCCACCCTTTTCTCTCCAAATCATACCCTACAAACACACAACGAATCGCCTTCTTTTCCATTTTGTGACGAAGGTGATTTGGTACAAATACATAGCAAACGCTACCAAAAACGCGAAAGTGACTCACGTTTGGTTTAGTTCCAGTCAACTTTTCATAAGGTGATAGATAATTGAGAGTTTGGGATGGTAACCGATTAATTACATACCCGGCAGTATTCATAGCTTTCGCCCAAAATGACCTGGCAAGTTTCTATCATGAATTAGGCTTCTAGTTACTTCACCCAGATGTCTGTTCTTACGCTCTAAAACTCCATTCTGTTGTGGAGTGTTGTCGTTTGATCCCTTTTGCTTCAAATAGTTGCTGAATTCATGTGCCAAATACTCACCCCCATTATCAGATCTAACACACTTAAGCTTCCGGCCAGTCATCAGTTTTGAATCTAGTTCAAATTCTTTGAATTTGGAGAACACGTCTCCTTTTTCCTTCATAAAATAAATCCAAACAAAACGGGAATAATCATCAATAAAGGTAACCATGTACTTCATACCTCTCGCTGATGGTTGTTTTACTGGCCCGAAAACATCCGAGTGAACTAGTTCAAGTGGTTCGAATGATTGATAGTGGAGCTTGTGAATGGCAGTTGCTTTGCCTTTGCGTATTGACATTCTGAACAAACCACTTCTTATTAATGTGAACTTTAGGAAGCCTGACTAGTGCCCTATCCATCATTAAGCCCAATAAGTCATAACCCACATGACCCATACGCTGATGACATAAATCAGCATTTTGACTGCCCTTCACTTTATTCACATATGCAGACTCCGCGGTTAGCACGTAAACATTCTCAGTTCTGTGCCCTTGTAGAATTGGAGACGATGAAGTCTCAAAGTGTTTGAAAATCTTGACATCCTTAGGACCGAACAGTACATACATCCCATCTTCTGTCATTTGAGGTACCGAAATTAAGTTCTTCTTCATTCCCGGTACATGGTATACATCTCGTAAGGTTAAGTCATTTGTGTAGTTATCAGAAGGAAACACAACATCACCAATGTGAGCAATGTGATGCTTAGAGTTGTCAGCAATGATAACTACCCGGCTCCCGCCATACCTGATTGGATTCTTTAGCCGTGTTTTATCTCCGGTCATGTGATTCGAACATCCCGAATCCATGATCCAGTCTAGTCATCCAACTTGTTCTTTCGCCTCTCGGTTGTTGCCGTATACGATGCCACTTCTTCAACTTGGGCAACAAACGCTTCAGCATCCCAACTATCTTCAACTTGAGCCACAAACGCTTCAGCATCCCAACTCTCTTCGTTTTGGGCTGTGGCAAACATTCCCTTTGTCACTGTTTTTCTCCCGACAATTTTTGGCTATGTCCCCTCCGACCACACTTGTAGCACTTAACCGATGATTTCTTTCCACCGTAACGATGCTTTTATCCCTACTGGACTCACCTCGATCAACTTCTCCATTCTTCTTATCGGTTTGATCATGGCTCTTATTCTTCTCATGATACCTGTTAGACACACGATAGGAGTGATTATGACGGGACTTACCCTTGCTACGCTCAGCATACAGCGCCTCTGCCTCTGATTTTGGGCCAACCCTGAATGGCAGCCACAAAACTCCTAAACTCTGCCTTCAACCATGAATGATAATACGTTTCATTCGTGGCTCACCGATCTTTGCTTGTGGATCAAGTTCTCCAATCTCTCTACACAATTGCTTCACTTTGTGAAAATATCGAGCGATCGTCATATCTTGTTGGTTCACCGAAAGTAACTCGTTCTCCAAAAGTTGAAGCTTGGCATCATTCTTCTGGGAGAACACATCTGCCAAGACATCCCATGCCTCCTTTGGTGTCTTTGAGTCAGTGATATGATCAAACAACTCCTCCTCAATAGTAGTCTTCAAGACAAACAGTGCCTTACCAGCTTTAATCCTCCACTTCTTTAATACCGTTAGCATCTTCTTGTAATGGCGGTGTAGTGTCTGACCCGTTAGCTACTTCCCATAGATCTTGGCCCTGCAGATGCGACATAAGACATGTCGACCAAGAGTTGTAATTACCGTTGTTCAACTTCTTCACACCACCGACAAGTTGCAAAGAGTCTGGCTCTGATACCACTTGTTAACTATATGAAAAAGATACCCACTACTCCACTGCTGCATAATTAAAAATAACTGACCACATGTCAGATAAACTTCCTACCACTACTCAATAACCATATGGAAATAAAATAACAATTAAATAAGAAGATAATGCATGCATATAGCCATGCATACGTGGGTCACACCACAATTGAATGTTGACTAATTTTGATAGTTTTAAGTGATGTGAAACCTAAAAAGTTATATATTTTTAACAAGAAAACTAGACTAGATTCATGTTTCAATATCAATTGGTTATAAATAGAAGGTCTGTCAAGATAATCTAATCTGTAAATCCACATCCAAACAACATATATGTGTTACAATTTCAAAGGTTTAGAATAGTTTATATCCATGGCCAAAATACAAATTTTCCATAATAAAATAGGCATATTAATTTTCACATTCTGATCCTTTAAAACTACTTTTACATGACGGCATTAGAAATATTAATATTTAAAAAGCATAATAAAAAAAATATTATGAATATCAAAAGGAGAGCAAAAAGATGTCACACATGAGGAATGTTATGATTTATGAATATTTGCGAATTTTGAGGTCTTTTGGTTCGCAAAATGTTTTGCAAATGAATTGGAATTAAAATGGGAATCTTGTTAAAATTGATAATTTATTTGGTTGGTTAATTTTGAGTGAATTGAAATGTTAATATTAAAATTTAATTGGATTGTTAAACATTCCATAGGTAAGCGAAAAGAATGTGGGAAGTTTTTTCAATTACAATTCCATCAGTTAACCAACTAAACAAGATTTTAAATGGAAAATTTTCCAATTTCAAATCCTGAAAATTCTATGAATCAAACGAGACTTTAGTATTACACTCGACTATATCACATATGTATTTACTTCAAAGTTATGTCTGATACGATAAATGGATACGGGTATAAATTTATTAGAGAGGACAGACATCCACATACATATGTTTATACAATGATAGATACACGTCATTACACAAGTAAAAGTTAATACATGAGTGTGTTAACACAAGTGACTTGTATATATATGAAATTTCTCTACATGATTATACATGTATAACACGCCACTTTCATTGATCTTCTTTCAATGGTCATGGGGTAACAACATTTACACCGTGTATTTTGCAACTTCATTGAACAGCTCGGATTAAATATTAATACTAAAACTATAGTTTTATTTTCATTTTGTAATAACCCACGAATTGAGACCGCACTAACAATTTTTATTGTTTAATAGTTAATAAAATAATAGCGACTTAAGTTACTTTATATCATTGGGATTTCCTAAAAACTTTTAAGAAAAAGTGAGTAACTAATAACTAGAAGGTCATTTTCGTCGACTAAAAAGATTAAATACAAGTAAAATCTAATCATACAACATCAACATTTCTTTCAACCTCTTGATCATCATCTTGGTTACTCATTCTAGTTTTAAAAGATCTCTGGTTGCTAAGCATCCGACCGAATGTGCCCTCCGATCCTAATACCGACCGACGCCCGTTAGAGTCCCTCCGGTCAAGCTCTTCTGATATCGCCTTTATGCTATTCTCAAAACGCCTTCTGTATGTCGGGTACCTTGATATCGATTTTGTGATCCCTTGAAGTCTTCCACAAGAAAAATATACATTTCATTAGTACAAAATCGACTTAATAAGTAGAGATGACAATTTCAACCCAAAAGAGTCTAAAGGCCCAACAGGTTGGAAGTCGCCAAGCGTATAAAAAAAAGTAATAAATATTGGTTTTGGAATCATATTCAATGCATCTTAACTTAATAAAAAGTTTTCAATAGAGCTTTTAGGCCCAACCCGGCCCAGACCATATAAAAATGCCCCGTTTCGGTCTCAACCAATTTTGACCCGCTATCCAACCTGCCGCCCAGCTTAAAATGCCACATTTGTTGTTATTTACCTTCTGGCCAATGCATCGAATTCAGCCCGTCTAAGCTCAGATTCTGGTGGTGGGCCAATATTCGATTTTTTCAGCTTCTCGGCATCACTACTCAACAGCACTAGTTTGCCCAAGTACACTGCTTCTGAATCAGTCAGATTCTGAGCTCTGATCTGGTCTTTGATGACCAAAAGTGGGTTCAAGAACCAGTCATAGAACCCATCTTTTGGCCTGTTCGCGGTATTTATCTCCGTCACATTATCCTCTGGAGTACAAAATGAAAGCAAACAATTTTTGTTATAACAAGAAATATAAAAGAAGGATTCTTTTCAATATCAAAACTCATAACATTTTTCTTTACCTAGTAAGATACCGGTACTATTGGCTTTTGCAGACCGTAAAAGTGTTTGGAAAAGACAATAAGCAGGGAGACCGATACTAATCACTCTTCCACTCGCCTTCCCGGATTTTGCATCATCGATCTCTTTAACAGTTATTAGTCCTTCTAAAACCATAAATTCACCTTGTCGACGACATTCTGAAATAAGCTATCAAGCAACTGCACCATTTATCAGATCAAGTTTAGCAAATTATATTGATATGATACATTAAAGGTAGAAAAATAGCGGGATGGGTAGCTGGTCAAAACATGGTAATTTATTAGAATCTGTACACTTATTAAAATGTTATAAATAGGTAATGTGTTACTAAGATCATCAAAAGTTATGATGTTGTAATCTTACTCAGGTCTTTCGACCTGTTTGACCTGGTCAACACACTCGACCGGTTTCTATTTAAGCGAATATAAAAATTTTATCTGTTTGAACCTTAGGAGATAAAATATGACCCACTTTTAGGGAATGGTTCTTAAAGCAAATGGTGTGAGTGACAAACCACCAATGGTTTTAACTCGATCATGGGGGTGGTGAAAGAACTGGACCGAGATGGTGGATTCTTAAAGGAAGCTGGTCTTGAGACCGAAGGTGTTGTTGAACCGGATTGCAAGCCAGCATTCTTTCGGTACCTAGGTCTGTTCATGTGGAAAATATTAGCCATCAAGACAGAGGTTAGTTAACAAAATGTTAAGTTGTAGTATATAGCGCGGTGATTTTACTTTGGGAAGCAAGATCCTTCAGGCATGTCGAGAATATCATTGCTGTATTCATCATAGATGACAATGCAGCTACAATATAGCAAATCCCCATATAGAAAGATGACTCCTGTTACAGTTTGACTTTACAAGTCAAATTTATTTCTTTCCATATTCAAGATTGAGATCATATTAACTACATTTTCAACATCCACTTTTCCAAATTGTATTTTTGCATAACCAGTTCAAAGTCGATATAAAGTTATCATGAAAGCTGGAATAATTCTTGTTGACTTTAAAGTTAGAAGATGTTTGTTACACTATGAAAGTCAAACAATAAGAGATGATGTAATATTAAGTATTAACCTGATAGGCAACAACAGCTGCATAAAACCCAAGAAAGATGCCAGCCAACATGGACCCTAACACAGCTCCAGCAACAGCAAAAGGCCACAATAAGATTGCAAGACCTGCAAATGGCACACAAATACTTTCCAAAAACGGGCCTTCTCGGCCTATACAATCATGAAACAAACGGTGCCACCCTTTTAGCAACATATACGGGCTTTAAGGGCTGCAATAAGTGTGATCACTGGAAAATCAACCATAAACCCTAGCAGCCCAACACAAATAGCCACAGGAACATAAGCCACCCTGCAACACCAACACAAAATGAGCTTTGTAACATGGAGTTGAGCCTCAATGACTTGCTTTTAAACTTGAAAAAACAAAAGATATCAAACCTAATTTCAATTCTTCCCCCTGGAGGGTCTTGCTTCCGTAGATCATCCGTCATTGAGAAATATGAATATAAACATACATCCGTTAAGTCCCTAACAAATGTTAAACTCCACTTGATTGTATCCCAAGTGCCATCCTGACAACCACATTTCATAAGGACACATGCGTCTCTAAAGTGATTATGTGATACTAAATGAACATATTACATGACTAGATAATTAATTTTTGTGAGAAAGGTTATAACACTAGAAAATAGTGTTTGGATGTGCTTCTTTTGTTTAATAATCTGACATTAACTGTTTGATTACTTAAATAAGTAGTTTTTTAATAAGCAGTTTGGAGTTGCTTATTCCAAACAAGTTGTTTAAAAACACAATAAGCAGCTTAAGGGGGTGTTTAACTTATTTCGGGAAAGCTTATAAATTTTTTACCAAATAGTGCACCCCCTTAATAAGTGTGTTTCTAAAGCTCCTGCTCAAGGGTTAATGGCTATAAAAAACTGCCTATTGAGCCAAATAAACAGATAAGTTGATAAAGTACTTAGGTTATCAGCTTACTATGTTATGGTAACACAGTAAGCTGATAACCTCCTTAGAAAAGCAATCCTAAACACCCTAACACAATTGGGTCAATTATTCTACTTCACTTACTATAACACAATGGCGAAACTTATCAGTTTTCCCCTCACCAACAGCTTTAACAGTACCAAAACTGGCCCAAGAAAACCATAAGCCAAGCCACCAATAATGCTACCCACAACCACAAAAACAGGCCACAAAACCAACGGTAGTGCCACCAATACACACATCACCAGTTTCATCACTGGCCCTAGTCGTTTCGCACTGCAATATGATTCAAAACAGTAACCACATAATCATTACACATATACTTACACACAAATGGCCAAAAAATCAAGTAACTTCAAGTGGAATAATAATCAAACAGATCACCTTAATATGCAAAAATAAGCCCATACGGCATGTGCTGGCCATAACCCTAAAACAACAGCAGAATTCCCAATTGTCATAACAACACAAACAATTGGGGCAACAATGGCGCCTGAAATCGACCAACAGTGATCATAATCGGAGGTTAATAAGGTCGAATTTGAACTTTTAAGGAGAAATCAAAATCAAAAGGCGAAAAGGGGTGACCTTTAAGAACACCAACAAGCAGAAGACCGATGAAATAAGGTAAGAAACAGATGAAGTTCCACAGATGCAGCAAAAACCCTCTTGGGGGTTCCATTGGAGGTTTGTGTATCGTGATCTTCACAAACTTCTGATCATCGGAAAACCCTCTTGAATGGTGAAGATTATTAGGGTTCTGGTACGAATTGTGATTGTATGTTGATGTATAGATGCAATGTAAGCATGAATTGATGTTATTATTGGTAAAGTGTGCGGACTTTAACCATTGAAAAAGGCGAATTTCACTGAAAGAGGATACTACACAATGGGCAGTTGAGTAACCGTTGGGTTTCTAGAATTATCAACTGACAGCGCTTAATTTTTCAAATTTATTTCCATATTTTATGTCATTTTATTGATCAATGATAATGATGATTTTCTTTTTGATTGTGTTTCAGGTTAAGTCACTCTGAAACGTTAAAATCAATATATATGGTCAACAAAACTTGACATCTCATTTTATTAAGTCTCATTCAGGTGTTTGGGGTTAATTTCAAACGTTATTAAAAAAATATATATGTTTTATACTTGTATAATAAAGGGGTATAGAAAATCATATGGAGATACATACATAGACATATATAAGTGTGTATGTCTTTTTCCAGAGAAAAATCACAACCTAGTCAAATCAATAAATGATATGTTGGATATTACCCTATATATATTTAATTGAAGAAATAGAAGAGTTTATATTGTTTTGATATTGACCACAAAAGTTTCCATTGTTTGCATTTTGCCTCCTTTTGTGCTTGGTTTACTTTTGTGTGTTCTGACAGAGGGTTTGTGAAAGGGGGTTGAGGGTTACCGTCCGGGGAGACAGTAGCTTCGTTGGCTTGCACGACTTCCGCCGCTGGAGGCGTTAGCCTTTCCGGCAAGACCGATGTCTTCTGCGTTAACCATTCTAGCATGACCGTCGTCTCCGGTCGATGTGTGGAGGCTGAGACCGTCGTGTCAAGGCTTTAGCTTTCCTACATGACTGAAAAAACAGTGCTGGTGAAGAATAAGGACTCATGATTTGCAAAATTTCCGGGAAATTGCGGTGTTCGTCGATTGTAGTCTTTGGTTTATCACGCTGTGTACGTCGCCGCCGCAACACGCGGCCGGTATAAAAACTAGTTAACATTTAACCAGTTTTTTATAAAATAACTTATTAGAGTTATTATTTTACTTTTTTCGGTATCTAATAAAAAAATTGGTAGATTGATTAGATCATCATCTTAAACCATAACTTTCTTTTAAGTAACTTATTGAGAATATATATATATATATATATATATATATATATATATATATATATATATATATATATCTTTTATAATTTATAAATTAAACTTGTTGAGTTGAACAAACTATAAGCTTGATTGATAAAATAAGACATTAAGAGTAACTTTCTTTGTTTACCTTTTATCTTGGTACATTTTAAGAGCAGCCCATCATTTCTTAGATTTACCAAGTAATCACATCACATGGTTCTTTAACATTTGGCATCTTGTAATCAATATTTTTCACAGGGAATTGTTTTTTTTGATTAAGTGAATACTTATCAAACGATCACTTATTCTCAAATTGTTCCCACACAAACATGCAATGTGTAGTTTTTATCTTATTTACAGTCAATGCGTAAAACGTGATGAGGTATTTGAGACGGGTCATTATTTATGAACCCCGACATCTCTGTTTCTAAATGCAAACTGATAAGTTAATTTCTAATCTGATTTCGTGCATCTTATCATCCAATCCTTTAGCAATTGCATAATGCTCTTTACAAGTGCAATCCGTAAAAGTTGTTCATGTTCAAACCCACACGTGTGAAGACCTGCCTGTTTCATATAAGTTAAAACCCTCGCCGTTTAGTGACTCGAACCCTCATTGTTTTTATAGCCATCTCGTTATTACTTGTTAGCAAATTCAAACCACAAAGTCCTCTAGCTTGTTAGCCTTGGTCTTCCTCGTCTCACCATTTTCGTACTCACATGACTTAATCTGAAATCAACATAGAAATGAACTACAAAACCATCTTCCATTGTTATGTAGAATATGAAGTTGGTGATGGTAAAAACCTTTTGTTTCCATCCGCTTAAATTGGATTTAAAATAGAAACCCTATTACGTCATTAATAATTCAACATTTAAAAGTATAAATATATAACAAATCTAAACCTAATAAGTACGTAAATTGTTACGTCACGCGTTACAATTCTATATTCTATTATTTTTTGTTTCTCTCTTGTTATGAAATAATATGCATAAATTAAATTGTAATCATTTACTATTTGAATTTAAATTTAAAATTGAAAAATTTCGTCTAGTTTCCGACAATACTAGTACAGTTCTAATGTCACACCCTCAAAATCCGCGTGCGGGGTTTTACCGCGAGGCGCGTGACATACCAGGATCTCAGTCATTAGTTACCAAGAACGACTCTATATGATTAATAAACAAAACCAGAGTTAACGTTTAAAATACTGCGGAAGCGTTTTTAAAACCAGAAAACCCAAAACAAGTAGTATGTAAAGAGAATGCGCAAAACATACGCGCCCCAAACACAAATGTTTAATATGAAAATAATCCCAAATTTGTAAACAAGCAAATGTAGACAACTCAACAATGCTGACGTGCGTGCTCCTAGGCAACTGGCAACCTTAACCTGAGAATAGCATACTAAACAAGTCAACACATGGTTGGTGAGTTCAAGAGTTTGCGTTAAAATACAAACCAATCAACAGTTTCCAGAGCATAAGTAGTGTATTGCAATAGATAGCTAGTCTATTAACATAAAAATATTAATCATAGTGATCTCGCGATTGAAGCTGACTGTGTTACGTTTGTTGCCTCCCGTCACGACTTACCAGGTCGTGACGAATATATGTTAGGACAAAATTGCACCCGTATGACCTCGAGTCACACAGATGGGGCTCGTCAGACCCAGTAGTACTACCCAAAATTTCCCCGCTAGTCAATATTAACAATCCGAAAGTGTGAGGACTTTCCATGGTAAACAGCACTATATCAATATTATACACACTCATATATAAAAGCGTTTGTGATCAACAGTATGCTATCTCCCCCAAAAGAGATTATGTAAAATGAGTGGGGCAAGAACTCACCTGATACGCGCAAGAATTAACTTAGAGCTTAACTTGAAAGAAAAAGACAACCTTCAAAGGTCACCTAGAACACAAGAGTACATAAGTACGTGTACACAGAATCAACATGAAACCCTAAGTGTTCTACAAACCAAGAAACTCAAGGTTTTAGAAAGACAAGACACATTTGACCCCATTGACCCGTTTGACCGTTGGTGACATTAGAGGTGATAATTCGTTAAAACCAACACAACAGCATATCATACATGATCAACATACCACTTGATTACATATAGCACTTCATTAACCACATGTACTACCTAGGTCATCATACAACTAGATATCACACAAGTCATGCGAATCACAACAGGCCAAAACAGGTAACAAACCAAATCAACATCCCTATAACCTAAACAACACATTTCATCACCTTAGAAACCATCCATGAACACACTAGCATGATCCTAATATCCCAAACATGCTCAAATCATCCAATTCAAGGATTTGCACAATTAAAGTTTTCTTTTTGGGAAAGTTCATCCCAAATTCATCAAACTCACACTACATTCATGAATTCATCAATTATATACCAATTCAAGTCCATGACAACATCTAAACATGATCAACAGCACCTAATCATCATGATTCATAAACATTCAACACCAAAAGTTACTATTTTTAGCAATGTATGAACTATAACACATCTTCTTGATTTTCAATTGTTCATAACATCAACTTAGCATCTAATCATCATCACAAACACATCCATAACATTCATACATCATCCAATCATCAATTCATGCAAAATAAAGTTACTATTATTAGTAACCTATGAACAACGTATCAAAATCATAGCTTTCTTGCATAATCGACGTTAACTAGCATATATACAATCCAACTAACATAATAACACCAACCAACATCAACAAATCGGCCTCCAATTGCAAGTTTCGAATTAGGGTTTCGGCCCTAATGTAATTTCCATAAAAACTTGTAAAAATCCAACCTTTATTGCATACTTGACGTTAATTAACATGTAATCTATCTAACAAACACATTAACATCAACAATTAGGCATCAATCGACCATCAATTGAAGATTTCGATCCACAAACCCTCGGCTAACTACAAAGCATCCAAAGAAACACGAAATTACCCTTAAATTCGAAGAAAGAATGGAACTTTGATGCTTCTAACTTGATGTATTGCTTGAATCCGAACCCAAATCGCGGAATTTGCTTGTTCTTGGTCGATGATCGAAGTGTGTGTGTGTGTTTGAAGGTGAAGTCGCGGCCGTAAGGGTGATTAGGGTTAGAGTTTTGATTTTTTATTTTATTTAATAATCCATAATTACCCTTTTAACCCTTATAATTTGTATTTTATAAAAATTAAGCTTTTACACACTCCTTTAAAATGTTTTTAACTAGAATAATAAACATATAAACTAGTAGTAGCAATTATATGTATTATCTTTACAAGCTACAAAATTTACAAAGTAAATACACACGTTTCCACGTTACGCGATAAAATTACAGTTAACATTTAAATCACATAAGCATAACTTAATAATCACATTGTTAACTTAATTATCATCAATTTAACATTACTGATTATTGTTAAGTCACCAACGTTCAACGACGACTAGTGTGTGCTCCCGACACGTGTATGCAAGAGTTAACAGAACAAACGGAGTTTGGTAACGGAAAATTACCGGATGTCACATCTAAAAGCTAAGTTTTTAACTTGAGACCACCCTCAGGAGGAAACTCATATTAGGTGAAAAAACCCTCAAACCCTTCCCGGAACCCTCCATTATATTTGCCATATATAATAGTTGAATCCAAAACCTCCACCTATTTTTATAAAATCCTGGAGTACCTCATTTTAACCACATGAGTGAAAAATCATTCATAAATGTCCATTTGGTACTCAAATTGTTTGAAGATCATGTACGATGCGACATTATTGGAGATGTAGTGCATTATTGTAGGGTGTTTGTTGGCCACAGAAAACAGACATAATCAATCGATTTATGACCAGAAGTTTACAATAATAATGGCAATAAAATTAAGAAAATTATAATTACGATTTTATGTTTAAAATAATGTCACTCCAAGTTCATGCTCAGACTTTTGTGCGTGTGTGGCAAAGTTTGTTCCTGAGGAAAAGATCATTATATGTGCTTTTGTGTGACACATGACGAAGGAAACACGTTTAATAAGTTTTAGCATGCAATTAGATTAAAACCCAACATTTGGATTATATATGTATGTTTAGGTGTAATTATGTAAATAATGTAAAATCATAAAGGAAGTATAACGTGAATTTTAGGGAGAGGTTGTTTTATCAAACTAATTGCACAACTTCTTACAACGGTATATACAAATGTTCTATGAATCTATACTAATAAAGCAACATAAATTTTTATCACATATATTCTTCTCAGGTCTTTATTGACACTTGTTATATTTTCACACTCTTCTTAACACATGTCATTAGTATAAAAAAAGTTAATTATTTAATAATCATATTAAATGTTAAAAATATTATTTATATTCTTTTCAAATTATAAAACATAATTTTATTAAGAAATATATTTCTTTTAAAAATAAATAAAGATGATTTTTTAATACAAAGAATTTTTTTAAATGCCGTTTAAAAAACAAATTTAAAAAATTAGAATGTTTAAAAAGCATTTTTTAAACAAAAGTTTTTTAAAGACGAACTTTCAAAAATATTATTATTATTTTATTACTTAAAGTAGTTGATTATATGCAATTCGAACAATATCTTCATAATTTTTAAATATTAAATACTAACTATTAATTTAATACTTTAATTCAATCCATGTAAAACACGGGTTCAAAACTAGTTTCTAACGTGACACAAAACACACAAACCTATAATAAAATTCGTGAGTTTGGGGGTTAGTCTAAGTGAATTGGGTTAGTTTTGTGTCATAATAACGAAAATGTTTAGCTAACTGGGTCGTGTTTGGATCAATCTCGCGGGTTAACCCGTTTAACGCGTTTACTTTCAATTTTTTTTTCTTTTTTGTAAAGTGTGAATGCGTGTTCTAAGTCATGGTTATGTGTTTTATGCCAAAAATTTAAATATAAATGGTGAATTTTAAGTTAATTTTTGTAATCTAATCTTAATTGTTTATACACCTTTAGTTATTAGTTTATAGCCTTAGAATATTAAATTAAAAAATAATCAAAATTGAGTTAATCTAATAAAGCAAAATCTTTATGTATCACATGATATTTTTTTCTACCCCCTTCACGTAGGCTTTACTTAGACATTATACATGTGTTATTACCACAATGAAAGTTAAGCATTTAATAATACATTAAATGCTAGTTATATTATTTATATACTTTCAAATTATAAAAAAAATTGATGATTTAAAAACATGTTTCCTTTTGTTATAAAAATTATTTTTTTAAAAACAAAGTTTTATAAAATATGAAGTTTTTAGTGCAAAGGACTTTTAAAAAATGACATTGTTTAAAAAAGTATTTTCAAAAGAATTTGGAGTGTTTAAAAAATAATTTTTTTAAAACAAAAGTTTTTTAAAGATGAAAGTTTGAAAATATATTATTATTGTTTTATTACCTAAATTAACTATCATAAGTAATTTCAATAATATTTTATCTCAACTTTTTTTATTTTTAAATATAAATAAATAACTATTAATTTAATATTTTTTATTCAACTTGTGTATTACATGAGTTTCTAAACTAGTTGTTTATATGTTTTGTTTGTTTATCGTGCATTGTAACATCTTATGAGTAAAAGCAAGTGATCGATTTGGTTGTAGTGTACCCTCTGATGGAAATGCAGAACGATTTCTAAGTCTAATAGAATGAAGTTTTATGATATTGTAATTGGTAAGCTATGTAAAAATTATTTCTTATTTGAAGCGGTGAAATATTTTATATGAGAAGTTAAATATGACGACCTAGCTAATTTTCTCTTTTGTTGATACTGAACTTTCAATGAAATATTAAATATTAAATTACTCATGCAAATTCTAGCCACGAAATTGATTTAATCGTATGTAGATTTCTATTTACACTTTTATGATTTTTATTTTAGCCTTCTTATATTCAAATAAATATTAATTATCATATAAGAGTATTTGATATTCGTAAAAAGTATTATCTATGTAAAGTTTTAACGTACCTTAAGTTTTAAATATTTCGCAAAATGTTTGAATCAAATAATAGTTTAAATTTTTTTAACTAAACATTCAAATATTTTTATATGTTTGTCATGTTATATTGTATAATTATATGTTTATCATGTTATATTGGATAGTATATCAGATAGTTGTATATGTTTCTCATATCATATTATATGGTTTATTGAATTATAATGTATGGTCACATCAAATAATTTTATATGATCATCTATTATACTGTATAATTATATGTTTATCGAATTATACTGTATAGTCACATAAGATAATTAGATGATATATATTTTGCAATATTATAATTTGTGTCCTTTTGTGTTTGTCTAAATTATAGACCGTGTTGTTTAAATTATTAATTTTTATTGTTTATCATTTTTAAGGAGATATACTGATGGTAAAGTAATATTTTCGTCAACTAAAAATTATAAGTTCAAATCATATAAAGTGTGGGTGTGGTGATTTTAAAAATAAGTAAATATAAAGTAAAGAATGTGCATTTATGGTTTAAAAAAACAATTTATTCATTTTTTTTTAAACGACAAAATATTCCGCTCCTAAATTATACCAGACCAAACTACATTATGTTTGGATTTGAATAAAAAACATTTCACTCTAAGAAACAAAACCTATATAAAGTGAGATAGCCTCACATTTGTATTTATTCATCATTTATTCTCTATGTTTTCCCCACTACAAGGCTCCAACCCCAAACTCCACTTTATGGGGTGCTATATAACCACTTCCAACCATATTGCTCATTGTCTCCTTATAGTAAAGAAAGGTAGTTAACCAAAAAGGCTACTAAGGATGATGAAGTTGAAGTCAAAGAGATTCCATAGGAGCCTTTCCAAGTTTCGCGGTGGTGGCGACAGTAGAAAAGGTGACAAGGAGTGCGGTGGCACCATCGTCGGAGAAATCAAATGGGAATTAAGGCCAGGAGGGATGCTTGTTCAAAAGAGAGACATCGATGACCAAAATGTTGAAAAAGAAGGATTTATAATGGTTAGAGTCGCCAACGGTTCACAATGGCATGAGATATCCATCCAATCAACTTCTACATTTGGTACGTTCGCTCAAGAAACAACATCATGATCATACATAATACCAATTACCATCAAAACATTGTGGGATACAATGTTTCTTTTTTGCATTTTTGAAGTTTCTAGTGTGATAATTTGCTTTGAAATAGGAGAAATGAAGATGTTGTTGTCATTGGTGATTGGAATGGAGCCAAAGGAGCAAAGAGTGTTGTTCAAAGGGAAGGAGAGAGAGGATGTTGAACACTTACACATGGTTGGAGTTGGAGACAAAGATAAAGTTGTAGTGTTGCAAGATCCAGCCATCAAAGAGAAGAAACTACATGGATTATTCGCAACAACAAATGACAATGGAGCTTCTAATCATGCAATTAGTGTATGATAACACTAATTGATAAGAAACAAAAATCCTATTTTTATCGCGGATTTACTTCAATTCGTAGTACTAAAAGTCTGATCTTTGTGATGCTTATTAATGTTTTTAGTATTCGTTTGAATGTTTGATCGACCTAAATCTAGATTAGTCTTAAACTTTTGTGTTATAACTGTTTTTTAATGTGAAAACCAATGTCTCTATATCAACCAAAATCATAAGCTATTATTATAAAACGTTTGTGATGAGTTCTTAATTCACACTAGAAAGAATAAATCTTTAGATTAAAAAAAATTCAATTATTAAGGTTACTAATGTATAAAGATTAGTTGAAAACAAACATGAGCAAAGGAAGTGAAAATGCTATTTTGCCGTTCACTCCTATACACTTTAATATATTTTTATATGATTTAACAAATATAACAATTAAATATGCAACAAAAAAATACATATATAAAATGCTAAAATAAGGGGAAGCGTGTACCCATCCATAGGCCAAAAAATCTTGGAAATGAAATGAGGAGCCTTGAAAATGAATCTACTTTTGAGTAGTCCCAAGTTGTACAAACTATTATTTACATAAAGCCCCATTACGCATGCTTTCTCTAAAGCTCCAACAAAGGCCCATGATTCTATATTTACATTATTATTTTTTATTTTATTTTCAAAAAAATCCTTTTAATTAAAAGTTTACGAGATATTCATTCATTAACAAGGAAAGATACAACTATCTTTATATTATGCATCAAGCTTGATGATAATTTTTAAAGGGTAGTATAGGGGTAAGTAGTCGATTCCAATCGATCACAAATCTTAGTTTTAAGTTTTATTTTCACTGGTTTTTTATAACATAACCTCTCATTTATTGACATAAATTTCAATTTATTTGATTCTATTGTTAATTATATATTGACGAATCTTATGATTTTAATAGCAATGAGTTTTTATGAATAAAATAAAACGTGATAAGATTGTTAAATTTATAATATAAATCAATTATACATAAGGAAAAAAATAATGCTTTGTTTTAAAGCAAAAATCTTGAAAAGAATGATGTCGGTTTGTACAACCTCGATTAAGAAGCAAAAGACCAAATGTTTGATGTTTCCCACTTTTGAGAGTGGGGCTATGAAAACATTCCTCATATAAAATGGTAGGTACAATTCCTTTAATAGATTTGATTTTAAGGCTTTCGTATTTTTTATTATTTAAAATGAAAGTAATCATGAAACATTTTATAGTTTTCTTAATACTGTTTGAAACATATTACATGTTGAATTGGGTCTTTCAGACATATTACATTTCGAAATTCAGCCAACTTAAACCTAACCAAATGACATTCGTGTCGACACAAAATTTATATATTTATGATATGGCACGTTATTAGAATTAAAAATGTCACTAAGTCATGTGATATATGATTAAAATACTTTTTTATATCATCAATACATTTAGATCCGTCTTCTACAAGCAAATTAAATATATATACAATAGATCGACTATAAGAAAGAACACCCTCATAAATGAGCTTATATATTATTTTTAGTTGCCCATCCATAACGGTATTGTTTGAGGCATTATCAAACGATATAAAAAATGTTTTTTAATTTATAGTTTTTATTACATGATAGAAATTCTATATAAATTTTCTATGGTATTATACTCAAACAATTTAAACACAATCATACGCTTATTATTTGCACATATTAGATTTTACCCAACAATTAGTAACACCAAGGTTCGAATCTGATCAACTATGTGAAACCGTCCAAACAGCACAGGTTGAAATAAAAGCAGTTTCTGTTTTCGTAATTTTTAAGTTTTAACAATTTTACACATTTTAATATAATTCTCTCTGATTAAGGGTAGTGTGACTTGTGACTTGTATGGGAATAACATGGTTGGAACGTTTATTGAATGAATTTTTGTCAAACGTAGGTTGTTAAAGTGGTCGAATGACGATCACTTTTAAATCACAAAGTCATCCTATCCCAAAACCGTATATAGATTGAAATTCCATATGGTGCCATTGTTTGCCATTGCTGATTACTTGTGAGCCTGAACTTGTTCCCCCCCCTCCCGCCCCCCCCCCCCCCCCCCCCCCCCCCCCCCCCCCCGTTGCTTTTTTAAAACTGTGTTCTTCGCTATAATTTCGTCACATTTCTTGCATAGAGTTTTACTTTGATCGTTTGATATTTAACATAGTTTCAAATTGTCCAAACTCCTAATTTCTTTCAGGAGGTATTACTAGCACAAACATTAAGTTGCTTGACAAAGATTCAGCACCGATGGAAAATTGTGATTGTTTGTTTGCCATTTGAGAGTGGTTCTTAGTTATAAAAGATTAGAGAGTTTTTTATAGTGTTGTGATTAAATCAGTACATCTACCTATTTATACTAATAAACTAGTTTAGAAAACCCGTGTATCACACGGGTTGATTAACAATATTCAATTAGCTGTTATCAATTAACTTTTAGAAATTATAAAAAAAATTAAGATAAGATATTATTAAAATCATATATAATTAACTACCTTAAGTAATAACAACAATAACAACATTTTCTTAAACTTTCATCTATAAAAAAATTTTGTTGTAGAAAAATTGTTTTTAAACATTCTATGGTTTTATAAAAAAATTTATTTTTAGACAACGTCATTTTTTAAAAACTTTATATGAAAACTTCATACGTTTATTAATTAAAAAAACATGATTTTTATTTATTAAAATTTTGTTTAATAATTTGAAAAAGATATATAACATAATTAACATTTAATGTTATCATTAAATAGTTGACTTTCTATAGTAATGACATGTGTTAAAATGTTTGTGAGATGATGACATTTGATAAAATAATTGTGAGAAGATAACATGTGACAAAAACTATTTTGATTTATTACTATAGATGAGGATCAGAGTGATCAAAAAATGTCAAAACTAGTAAAATAACAGCTAGTTAACAACCACTAAGGAAAAATTCTTTTCAAACGAGTCAGACCGGTTCCCCCCTCTGGCTAATTACTCGGTTCTAACAGTTAAAATGCAAGATCTGTTTCTAAACCAGTGGATTAGATCGAGACCAAATTGGTTTGAAAACCATTTTTTAAGCATAAAAATGCACTCTGAAAGTGAATGGAAGGACAAAAGAGTGGAATTGGATAGCCAAAAATAATGGCCACAATGACACATAGTGCCAATGCACTCATTTGTTGAGGAGGTCTCATTCTTGATTATACATTACAACTTTATTTACATATAAAACGTTATCGCATTTTAAATTTCTTGATACTGTTTTTTTCTTACTACTAAGAAGTCATCCTTTGTGCTAGTTTGACATGAATATCTACCTTTCCTTCCTAAGACAAGATTCAAACTAAAAACACTAAGATAACAAAATCTTAATAAATGAATAGAAAAACGTTAAATGTTAAGCCAAGCAGATTTGTAGATATCGTTCATTTAAAACAAACGACTTATGCATGATAATACGTTCCAAATGTCACAATGTATATGAATCTTAGTTACAATACTTTCAATCGACTTTTTGTTACAATATTTGTTTTAGTTGATGATTTTAATTATAAAGTTTGTGTTTTCCCCCTAATTTAGTAATAGAGAGAATATGGTGGTGAAGTAGATCTATAGGCCCATGAGATTTGTGCTCATGTTTTAATGCGGTAATGGCTAAAACAAAAGAATATATTGGATGCCCATCTCCTTTCATTGGCATATTATTGCATTCAATTAAAATGACTAGTATCAAATGTTGTGATATATGAATAGAAAGGGTGGAAGATTTAAAAGAGCTCACCAAAATTGGGTTTCTGTGTAAAAATTTTATGACAATCATAATACAAAAGAGAATTAACCTGCAACTGCAGCAACTCCGGAGGCAATCGCTGCTCTCAAGATCTCGGCAGCGCTAGACCCTGGCGCTTCGGCTTCAGATTCTTCGGACGCTGGTGCAATAGCATCGATATCTGGTGCATATGCATCGAAACCCGGTGCATTAGCGGAATCCGGTGCGTCGGCGGAATCCGGTGCGTCGGCGGAATCCGGTGCGTCGGCGGAATCCGGTGCGTCCGCAGATTCCGGTGAATCAGAGGGTTCTGGGCTACCAGCTGACTCGTCAACCGATGGGCTAGGGGATGAACTGTCGTCGCTTGAGGATGGAGATGGGGATGGGGATGGGGAAGAGGTAGGTGAGGAATCATCTGATGAAGACGGGGCTTCAGATGAAGGGCTCGGAGATGGCGATGGTGTTGAACTTTTACCGGAACCCTTTGGCGGTGACGCTTTTGGCGAGTGATCTGGCTTATGGGAAGCCGCGACAAGGCAGATAACGGCTATGAAAACGATAGCGAAAATAACCAATTGGCGTGCCATGATGCACAAAAGTGAGCTTATTTGAAAGAATGTTGTGTTATTTATATTGTTAAAGTTGCATTACTTTCTCTTGAGTTCAATGTAGAGAAACAATGCTTATTGACATAATGTAATGGGGATGAAAATGGTTGAAAGTTTTTTTGTATAGTGAGATAGAGAGAAAGAAGAGAAATATATGTTAGGTGTAGATATAAATTAGGGAGACAATTATGGTCTTTTTGTAAGATTCTTAGTTACTGATTCAAACTACTCTCAAAATAGAAAATAAACCATGGGTTCTCAATTTGTTCCAACGGGAGAATAGTAAATGACGATCGGCTCAAAATGAAACACTACTTCCATGATTGACGATGATGTTAAAGACGTCTAGGTTGATCTTACATCATGTTTGAAAGGTGTTGTGATGTTGGATGTCTTCGTTTTCTTGAGAGTGGTAAGCGAACAAGACACGAGTATGCAACAATCAAGTCGACATCAACATTTTTTAACAACAATGACACGACTAACAACACATCTCTTATATTTGGTTTCTTCTTTAGGGCCCTCATTTTCGTAACACTAGTTAACAGTATTTACATGGTGAAAGGTGTGGTCTTTTACATCCTTAACACTCTTGGTCTTTCACGTCACTATCACATCATATTTCTCATTCGATTCCTAAACTGTGCCTAAACCATGGAAACGGTCATCTTCCGCATCCCTCACATCATTCATTTTTTAAGGTTGTACACAGAAATAATGTAGTTGTACATAACCCACCCTTCACACAGTAAAAGCAGCAAACACTTCACGCTCATGCCGCTACAACACCTCACAACCTTAGCTCTACAACTTTTCTTTTATAATCACACTTATGGATACTAAAAACTAAAAAAGAAAAAAGAACAGAAAAAAAGTGTCAACAAGTGGTGATTTGGTGATGCACCTCAGTCAGCTCAAGCGAACCTCATTCATCACAAATAAGACATGTAAGATACCAATGGATACCACTTGGCCACCACAATTTATCCAAATACTTTTGATCCGCTAGTTTTGCCACCTCTAGCATGCATCTTTGTGGCCAACTGCCACAACGATAAGAATCCTTGTGTCTTCTACACTATTACCATGTAATTTGTTTATATAATTCAACAGCGACCCATTGCCTAAAATCTAAAAATCTATCATCTATCCTCTCGAGTCACAAACAAAACGAGACAGTAGACAACATGATCTAGCAGCTATATTATTTTTATTATGATCTACACGCGTTCAAACTTCTTTTGTAGTTTGTAGCATAGTAGTTAAAGGCTCAAGGCACACAAAAGATTCAAGAAGCAACTGGTGAGCCTATCGCCTACACGCTAGGTGCTTAAAAAGTACATACCAATTGCCCAAGACAACCAAGGCGCAACTCCAGTCTAGCCATTTAGCTGTTTTAGTTTGTAGTGTAGAGTATTAAAAAATTTTGCTTTTTTATTTCTGAACAAGCATCCTAAGATACATAAGGTACAACTAGAAGTGAGGGTTCATCGAGCAAGATAATATGTGAAAGGGTCTTGTGTTTCATACACCAGCCCCGCCCTAAAATGCTATTTAGAAGTGTTAAACTGCAGTTTTGCAAAGGCTGCAGTTTATAGAGGCTGTAAACTGCGGTTTACCACTTTTCAACGGCAGTTTAGAGTGTGTCAGTGGTGTTCACCACATACTCTTATGTCAAATCATATGATTCATATCAAAACACTCCTGAAAACTACAAAAATCAGAATAAAAAGACCATTTAAATCACTGATTCCTTCCAGTTCAAGCAATGAAAACCAACTTTTGATCCTGAATGTTAATCCTTATAAAAACTATAATCAAACAAGAATATTACATGAACTGTAAGCTCAATTAGCAAGATGTATGTTCAATCCATATTAACTAACTCCAAATACCAACACAAAAAGGCATCATTTGATGATTGATCAATATAGATGTTTGAACTCACAACCTAAGGGTTCTACATATAGCAAAAGGTCAAACTTCAAAGGCCAGTGGTTTGATAACTTGATATGAAATGATTTATCATTTATTGAACACAAAAATTATGTAAGAAATCCAGTAAAAGACGAAAACTTAAGATTCTCACCAGGCTGAAATCAACAAAATCACTATGTTTTCCTCCGGAGACGCTTTCTCAGCTTCTTCAGCTTATGCTTGTTCATCTTCTTCTTCCTCTTCTTCTTCACACTATCAGCCCAAATCCCCTGTTCATCTTCACCTGAAACAATGTCTTCTTCTGGCACAACAGATTGAATATTCATATACCCAATTTGAGATATTGGATGCAGAAAAGCCTCAAATGAGAAACTAGGGTAGAAGATTGAAGAATGATGATGGGGGTTTGATTCATCGGTTGTTTTGAGCAGGTTGTTGAAGAAGGGGATCGTAGCTACGGGTGGGTCGGGTTTCGAATTCAATAGATGGGTCGGTGATGAGAGAATTTGTTTGTTGAGAGTTGTGATTAGAGTTGTGCTCGTTGATTGCTTTCTCACAAGCCTTTGGAGAAAGGAAGCCATTGATGAGAGGTAGAAGATGAAAACATAAGAACGGATTTGTAAGCAGTGTTCTGATTTGCTGGTTAGGGTTTTAGAGAGTTTTTGATTGAACTAGACATGTTCCGAGTACGTTGCATTTGTAATTGTATCACGAACTTGAATCTGAAAACCAGAGTATAAAAAATATAGTAACGACTATCACTCCGACTTCTAACTCTAAGACATCAAGCAAATAAAAAAAAAGAAATAACATCAACGTAATAGAATAAATTTAACAAATATGTTGAATTATTGCAAGTTTTCACATATTTTATGATGCAAATTAAATAAATAAGCATTTAGAACTATTTGTAATTACAAAAATAACTTGGCTAATCAAAAAGGGCCAAATACGAAAACCACAAAACTTATCTGGACAAAACACAAAACTAAAAAAACCATATAGCTAAGACTTTATAATAATATAGACAGGTAGTGCACAAAAAAACTAAAAAAGAAAGATGAAGATTATATTTTGGGTTGTGTCTAGAATGGGAAGTGACAAAAGACTTTGGAGAAATTTTGATCTGATCTAAAGTCACGTTAGAGCACAACATCAATCAGAATTTTATGGCTTTGGTTACTATAAGTGAGTCGGTTAAGTTTTGGGTAATTACAGGTTTTTGAACCGGAATGGATAAATGACAAGAATAAGGAGGATCGATATTGAAAACATCTTGACAATAATAATTTGGATTGAACTCGAATCTTTAGTTTGTAATCCGTTTGTAACATGTCTCATTTAAGCTTATTTGAAGTTGGTATAAACCAAACCAAACCGGCCACAACCAATGATACTTTCCTCTTTTGATCCAGAACAAAATGATACTTTCCTCTTCTGAAACCGGTTCCTAACTGAGCCGTTTCCACCAAAGACCATATCCTACTTTCAATGTCCCAAACTAGAACTAAAACCGGTTTAGTAAAAATTATGTTTTACACCTCTACCCACGAATACGTTTAGATAGACAAGATTAGGGCGGCGTAGTATTTAGGGACTTCACCCATTTATATTTGTAAAACAGGTTGTTAAAATATGTGTTTATATCATAACTTAGGGTGTTAGGTACAATATGCAAAAATTTAAAGTTTAAATGAGAAATCTAACATAAGATTTTATAGATTAACTATGATTATTTATACGTACAAGTATTCTTTTATACTATAAATTGAACGAGTCGTACATGCATCTGACACTATTTGGAATTTTATCGTATTTCTGTCCGTATCATGTAAGGGCTTATTTGAACACAGATGAAAGTTTTGGGGCTATTGTGATATTTTGGAAGTTGAAATTCTTTCATGTTCATTCCCTCGTCACACCGTTTCAATTTACGCGTTGTTCACGTTGACGATCGCCGGAGAAACACCAGTACGCCACAACACCATCAATCGAGAACCGCCGTCGGTCCCTTTGCCTCTAGGTGAGTATCTTCTCTCTATCTCTTTTTTCCGAAATTGTGATCTCCAAATTCGATTATTATTTGATCAGACTCATGAATTCCAATGAAATGCTACAAACTTACAATTTAGGTATACGTGTTTTGTTAATGTTTGTTTCTGGAGTTAAATTTATCATCTGTTACGATGATCTCGATCTACATTGTTGTTGAGTTTGATATGTTTTATGTTTAATCATTTTAGTGAGATTTGTTACTAATGAATATTGATTTTGTTTGATGTCAACGAATCAACGTCAATACTTTAGCTGATCATCGTTGTAGATGTCTGAATGGAGATTATGAATGTGATATTCTAGCTGTTTTTCTCTTCTATACTTTCCTGCTTACATGTAAGATACCCTAGCAAGGTAGATTTATAGTTATATCCCAGCCATTTAATGGAAATAAGCTTTTATTAAGATTCATAAAGTATTTTATTACATCAAAAGGGGGTCTAGCTTATACAGAAGTCTAGAACCACTAGGTTACATTCAGGTAAAAACTATTGCACACTTCACACACTGTAATCATATTGCAGCATGATGGAAACACATCAACAAACATCAGCTGCTGTTTATTCACTTAGTAATAGTAACCGACATCAGAGGCTGCCAGATTTGCGTTGATATTGCTCGATCAATAGGGTTCAAGAAGGCCAGTTTGGTCATGGCAACAGAGAAAAGCAATGTATTTCTCCATCACCCGATGGCACTCAGGGCAGCGCATGCCTTCAGGGATTCTACCTGCTGCGATGGGAAACTCAAAGCGGCAGCAGTTGTTTGCTGCAACATGAAGCTTATCATGGTAATCTTTGAATGACAAATCAAAACCCTTGAAGGGATGTGTTCCTTCCATATGTCAAAGTCGGCAGGGGTTTGCAACATGGTGGACCCATGTCCATTGGTCAAAACCTGTGATCCTTTACAAAGCAAAGCCCATGATCCATCTTTGTCATAACTGAGTAGTTTCTTGATCTGCAGCATTATGGGGTCTTGATCATCAGCCTTTTTAAGTTGAATTTTGGAGAACAACATGCTCTCTATTCGGGTCCAGAAGAACCAGATCAGGGTGGTGTCTTGCCAGCAGTAACTAAGCTTTTCCACATTAATGGTGGCAATCACCCTTCGGACATTTTCCCTTTTCTTGCTTTTTCCAACGTAAGCCATCTCTAATGGGATGCGAGCAGCATTTGCCATAGCTCGTGCAGTGCTCGTGAATTTGCGAATCCACTCAATGTCGTCCCCGCCATACAAAAGATGTATTTTTCTTCTCTTACCTAAAACATTAAGTAAATTTACTTAACAAGTGGAAAATATTGAGCTGCATATATCAATTATTTTATATAAGAAGGTAAGTGGTGAACTGACCCAGTTGAGTATGGTTGGGTCCATGCCACTGACTAGCAACTCTAGCCTCCATGTTTCATCCCTCCACAAAGCTTCCTCTCTGGCAGTGGTGAAAGGGAAGGCAGTGCTTCCCCAAATCCACATCATGTGCATTGCATTAGGGCTCAACTCCCTTCCTTGTGGGTCCAACACAACAAGGATAGGCTTGCTCCTAAAGTGCCACCTGTCACCAATGGACCTTTTGACCGCCCTGTCATGTTTGAAGGGTGGTACACTGAATACCATGGCATACTATTCCTCATCTCCTCAAACTGCATGTCCATGGCATTAGTGTACTCAATAGAGGGGTCCACAATAGGGACCCACACCACCTCATACAAAGCATCCATCCTGGACCCCTGAACACGCGACTCGCTATATATCTGCTCAAGAATTGACAGCTCATCACGGGACATGTCTAGCCCGGATATCAGCAGCAACACATTCCTTTTCCTCAGGACTTCCAAGCCGACCTGTTGAAGTCATTTCAGCAAGAAATTAAATAAAAAAAGCATTAACTAAATAAGATATATGTAAATATGAATTATTGCTCAACCCTCTTTTTAGTAGCCCCGTCGAAAAGTGGCAGTGGGTCATCCCTTGAATTGAGCAAGATTTTAAGGATTTTCATGTTGTCGATATGGATTGTCTCGAATAGCTGGTTAAATGAGAGTCTGAAATCCATCTCCTTCCTTCTCCTGCATTAACCAGACAAGAACATAGTAATCTCCATCGTTTTTTTTTCCTAACATGAAGATCCATTACAGGAAAATTCATGGGATCTCAATGGGATCAGGAAGGCACAGCTTGTACTGGACATTTGACCTTTAAGGGGCTGGGGGTCAAAGGCTGAATACCAGTGAATGCTGGATTCAAACTTGAGACCTCTTGTAAACTCAAGTGAGCTTACCAATGTGCCACCCCTTTGAAGGTTCATTGTTTGTTTTTATGTAAGGTGTTGTTCAAATACCTATAACACGGTGGCATTCCTCCAATTGTTTCCTGAGAAATTCAAGTAAGTGATTGATCTTTAGGATTAAGGTGGATAGCTCCCATGGCTGCATCTCACTGGATGATATCCCATACCTGAAGTCATTAAAACCATGTTAAATATCATATTTTCTAGTTAATATGGATTTTCATAACACATTATTAAAGTTTTATTTACTCATGTCCCATGCTGGTGAGGCTAGTGATCTGTGCAGCACAAGCAATAATCCCTCTAACATTCCAGTAAACAGCAGTAGGAACTGTATTTAATGCTCTAGCCATGGCTGGTACATCAGTACTAACATAAGAAGATGGCAGCTCCTTAAATTCCATAATGCAGCGAGTTAACTCAAGGACTGCGTGAATGAGTTTGTTGAGTGCCTCAAATCTAGGTTTCAGTGGGGCCGAATGCTCCATAATCATTGGTACTTGTCTAAGAATAGCCATTGATTTTGCAAGTTGATTTGATGAGTAAATCTGAGCTAGAAGCCAGAATTCACCATAGTTTAGAGCAAAAGCTGCTAGGGTCAATGCCAGCTTCGCGTCCCAGTGGAAATTTCCCACTGTGTGAAATAGTGAAAGTGCGGTTGTGTGTCCATCCCCACCACTTAAGCACTTATATGACATCTATAAAACAGTAACAGAAAACGATGTTTTGATCACACATTGAACTCTAAGGAAGATGAGAATATTAATACTGGTGTGTGGTTTTTTAAATCAAACCTCGCAAGCAAGCTTGTCAATTATGTGTGACAGTGAATTAAGGATCACAACTGCATTGGTATGGTGTGCATTGGTTTGGTGGCGTTTGCCCTCCAGTTTTCCCACATCTGTATGTGCAACCTACAAAGAATTCAAGTACCAAATATCAATGCACAACAATAGAGGTGTTGTTAATTCACGATACATAAAAAATTTAATAATACTACCATTGAAGTAGAATCAGCATCAGTGGCGGCATTAATGGTGGCATGTCTAAGGATATCCTCCACAATGTGGATAAGGGGTTTGACATCAACATCAGTGCCATCAGGAAGATGTGTGTCAATCACTTGCTTCATGATAACATTATCATCAGAAGCACTAAATATTGAGTTTCTTTCACCTCTATTCAGCTGCTGCATCATTGGATTATGCATGGGACCCATCATCTCGTGTTGCCTCGGGGTATGCATTGGATTAATCAATGAATTTAGCATCGAGGTGTTTTTAGGACCCGTTAGGTGCTGCTTGTGCATTGGGTTAGGTGACATACCCAGTAGCTGCTGTGTCACTGGGTTAGCCATAGGACCCATAAGTGGCTGCTGATGGTGTTGCTGGTGTGGTTGTTGCTGCATTTGGTTCATTGGTGAGTTAACCGCCCCTGTAAAGGGATTGCTGGTTGTTAACGGGTTGCTGGCTGTTATGGGATTGGTGGCGGTTAAGAGCCGCGTGTCAGGGTTAGATGATGGTAAGTTTTTGTTGGTGTAACCGGAGAGTGATTGGTCCATTTTGGTTTAAGAATAGGTAGTTTTGTTGTGATCTTCCTCAGGATAACCTGGTAGCCTTTAAATACATAATAAAAACAGAATAAAGTGGTAAATTAAACTGAATCATCTTCCTTGCTTCATTTGGAGTCAGAAAACCTAATGTTAAATTGAAGAATCATCTCTTTTGTGGTCTCTACTCTATTTCTTACCAGACACCCAACATCTTTACATTTTTATGATGTGGAGTCTTTAAGAATCTACAAACAGAAGGTATGAAAATATGAAATGTTGTGTCATGCAGCAACTTTGGCAGTTGTACCATGTGCATATGCATGTGTACTCTTTTGAAATACATGTATTTTTCACTGCGCAGTGTTATATCCTCCTAAAAAATCTTCTTATTCACATAAGTACATAAGTACAAAGTCTAGATAACTGACAAAAGTTACCGGAAAGATGAAGAAAGATTAAAAAAAATTTCAATATATATATATTCTTTGCTAAGGTATAACTATCACATATCATATACTAGTCAGGACTAGATAAAATACATTTGCTAGGATTTATTCCGCATAAGATTTATTGTAATCATCATAAGTGATTAAACTATGTTTCTTTTATAATTAATCTCATTGTACTTGATTGATTTTAACAGCTTAGTTTTTCTTTTTAGCGTTTTTCCTACCAGATCTTGGTTGGTCACCCACCCTCTTCCGGTCGTCCACAAGGACGCATTGTACATATATGAAATAATGAAACCTTGTCAGATGTAATATATTATTAATTAACTATATATAAGAATACAAATTAGATAATAACAAAGGAGACCTAATCCAATCATATCTTCTTATTATCGTAAAGATAACCACAATAACTCTAACGAATGTACTCTATCAAATAATACCTAGGGGTGTAGATGAGTTGAGAAGCCTGTGAGTTACTCGGGATTGGCTTGTTAAAAGCTCGAATCGAACCAAGCTTAAAGAAGCTAGAGATTGAACTGGAGCTCATTTATTAAAAAAGCCCGAGCTTTATATATCGAGCTTGACTAGGCTTACGTGTCGGACGATCCTATTATTTATACAAATATAATAATTTACTTAATATATAAAATAAAAATAATATATAATTATAGTAATCAGATAAATAATAAATTTAAATAAGTTGAGCCGAGCTCTCTAGAAATATAGCTCGAAAGCTTGTTGACCTGTTTACACAGCATATAACTTCCTATGATTCCCAGGGATGAAAATTGAATGCAAAGCAGGATACTGGAGCAAGCAACATGAAACATGCTTCTGCTTTTTTCTGTGTAAGATTCTTTGCTAATTCTTCTTGTCTTGGAATATATTTAGTTCCAGCAAAAAGGAAAAGATGGTTTCATTTAGTGGAATTAATGTTTGATGTTACTTAATTAAGGGTTTTAATGGTCTGACCCAAAGGAACTTTGAAAGTAGAAACATATCTTCTTATCTGCTTTCTTGCTCCTTGAACAATCTTGATGGTAGGACAGAAGGCTTGCAAATAGTACAAAGTCCTTGGTCAACCAAATCATTGACTAGAGTAAAAATAATTGCCCTTGACGACCCTTATTGGTTATGAAACCCGTCAAAACCATGTTATTAATGAGATCAGGTAAGTCATAGCTTTCGTTGAACAAGTAGCCTTTAAAAGGTTATGGCAAAGTATTCCTTTAAAAAATGATCTGATGTGGATTGAGTATATGATTAGATATTTAGATTCATTGATCCTCCTATTTATGTGCATTTATAATATATGGTGGGAACTGGGTGAATAATGCAATGGTATCATTGCTGCTAAACATAATAATCTGTAATAAACCACATATTTGATTCATTGCTACTTGATAGTAAAAAACTTACTTTATTTAACAAATAACCAAATATACAAGATTATTATCGAAGAACAATAACTCTAATCAACTTAAGAGAACCTACAATGATTCAAAAATGAAAAGGAATCAGCTTCTCTGAAATCTCTCAGCTGATTGTCCTCATTCAGAATTAAAAGAAGCTTCGCTTAGGACGTTCCTCTGCAACATTAACCCTGATTGCCCTCCATCCAAACTCTGCATCACATACACAAATTCACCAACTTAATAAAGATTATCCTTTGCATAGGACTTAAACATTCATACAGGATTGGCAATAGTAGCTTGTACATGTGACAATTTCAACTTGTTTACTAAACATGTCGACTTCATAGTTGTTAAAAGCCGTCGCCTAGTGGGACTAGCCCACAAAATAAGGCCAGTCCCAAATACAGCGCTTCATTTAGAAAGGCAATAAATCCTTATCCAGATCGTTCAAGTATTATAAATGGTAATAAATTTTTTTTTAAAGCCTTATACTTCAAGAAACTTGATCGAGAAGATTATCAGGAAGTGTAGGAAAATCAAGATATAAAATAATGATGAACTTTTGGTTATTCTAGTTTTACTATTTATTATTTTACGAACTATTTGTTTTTAAGTATGGACATTTTGTTTTTGGAGTTTTTTTGGTATTTAAGATGATTTTAGATTTTAGTACTTTATGTTGAAGATTATGGTCTTGAAAATTTTTTGTATTTGAAAGAAGTGTTAGTTTTCATTACATAATAAATTTTAAATTGTTTTTAATTTAAGTGAGCTTTATTTTTCTTAGTCCCACACTTTTTTTGCTCTTCTCGCTTAGGCCGTAGTCCCAACAAATCGCCTAGAGTGCGCCTCGCGCCTTTAACAACTATGGTTGACTTAGGTTGTTCTTTATCTCAAACGGGTCAAATCAAAATAGTTAACTAAAAGAGGAATGTGTGTAATGAGTTGAAAGTTGTTAAAAAGTCCATATTAATGCAGGCATTCCAAAACCGTATTATTCATGATTTAGATTATCATCGTAAGAATATTGATTTTTAATTATAAAGAAGGATTTCATTGTCTGTTAGAAAAATGAACAAACATGTTAGCAGGTCGTTCTGACTTGATCCATACTAAAAATGACCCGTTTCGACCTGACTCGCATGATTTGTTACTCGAACAAATCATGTGGTTGTAGTAGTAGTTTGCATACCTGTCCATCTAAAGCAGCAATGGCATCGTTCATTTCTGTCTCACTTGCCATTGTTACAAAACCAAAGCCACGTGAACGACCAGTTTCACGATCATAGATAACCCGTGCATCAACAACCTTCCCATGTTCACTAAACGCCTGCTCAAGTCGACCACTATCCACTTGCCATGCTAGATTACCCACATATACTTTAAAAGAACTCCCTACTACTCGTCTTTCTGGTTGTGAACCTCTTGGTGCTGCTTTATTTACAGTTAGAAGCCTGCCATCTAAATCCTGTTTTCAAAACATTCTCCGCATCATTACATGCCCATATACACATAACTTTATCCCAACAGGTAAACATATTTATACTGTTAGGGGAGGGTTCCACTAAGAACTTAAATCTTGGTTGGAACCGTAAATTTTAACCAAAATTTGATATTCACCACGTCTAATATGGCCCATTCACAAAATTCATTAATATATATCTCCATTGAAGTGTTTTCTAAACTTTTGAAGCATGCTCCATTGGAAAAGTTTGACCAACCACATTTTCATTTTTGTGCATCTAGATGCACAAACCAAATTGAGAATTTGCAAGACCTTAATACTTACAAAAATTAACAAGCCATTCCATAGAGATATAAAAGTGTGGACTTAATGAATTTGCCGACTCATAGGAGTTGAATATTTATGGTTACTTCTTTTGGTTTGAAATTTACTATTCCATTCCATAGTTAATTTCAAGAACCGGTTACTTGTAACGTGTTTCACTGACTAAGTGAAGAGAGCATTATGCACTGACATGATCCCTAGTCACAAAGTTTATTTTTATTCTTAATTTTTTTCCGCAAAACACACCACTATAAGTAACTTGTGTTATTCTATTTAACATGAACTAGGTACATTTTTAGTCTTCTAAAAGGGTAAATGTGATATAATGAAATCTAGAATGGTATATATACAAATTAAAACTTACAAAAGAATCTATTTAAAAGGGTGCATATATATGAAATTAATCTTCCATGAGATAATAATCTATGGTCAACTGGAAGTCAGCATTTGCTCTTAAGTCAATATCATGTCCTTTTCTCATTCTACTTATATTAAAGATTGTGTAATGTATCAAATGATGAATATAGAATTAAACATACCATAATTAGCATTGTAAACACAAACAAGAAACTAGATAAGAGTGACCAAAGGATAATAAACTTTACATAGCCATTGAATGTCTCCACAGCTTTCTCAGCTTCTTCAACTGTGCTCATTGTCACAAACCCAAACCCTCTACTCTGTTCTGTATCCCTATTATATATAACCTACAAAACACACATGTAATCCACCACTTCAAACACACACACACAATCAAGAAATATCAAAAAAATTTTAAAAAATCAACATTTTACTACCTCAGAAATCTCAACAACACCAGCTGAACTGAAGATTTGGGCCAATTTCTCACTGTCAACATCATAAGGCAAGTTGCCCACGAAAATCTTTGCATCTTCAGGTGGCTCAGAATATGATTCCTCTTCTTCATCTGGTTCACCTTCTTGTTGTGACCAATCTGAGGTGTGGGCAACAAAATGGGATAATCTTGAAGGTGAAATCTTGTTTTTTGAGAGACCCATGATGAAAATTGAGATAAATTTAGGGTTTTTAAGGGTTTGAAAGATGGGGTTGGGAATGGAATTGACCCAAATGTGGTGTGTATGCTAATGCATTTAGGAGTTAGCAGTTGAAATGGTAGAATTGCAGTGGCAGAAGTCATAACAAGAAGGTGTGGAGGAGATGCAGGAAGATAAGAATGGGGTTGCAAGAAGCAAGGCCAAAGATTATTTCAGATTTTCATGTAGAATGGGGGATATTTTTCCTTTTGTCGTGTCAATTGTGCCCCTTATATATATAATTCAACCACAATTGGTCCCTGAAGTTAATCTTTCTAGCTCTAAACTCATGAGGGTTTGACGGAGATAATCAATTGTTCAATACGGGCATTTACGAGGTTGAATATGAGCATATAGGAACAATGTCTAATGTGGAGCATAGACGGTTGGTGCTTAACAAGTTTATGCGACTTTTTTATATGTATAAGTTCATATTTTAAAGATCCACTGTTACTATTTGCATAGGACATTCGAAATTCACGTGACCTACAGTTCAACCTTCGTTTTTTAGGCTTCCTTTACCCACATCTCTATGTGCCCGCAACACTTCCATATGGAGAAAGATAGGCTTACCATGTTCCATCAATAGCACTTAACCTATGTCGATTTTGGTGGACTGGGTTCCACCCCGGTGAACTCATGGGGTTCTGACATGTCTGGAGGCCAGAGGCAAATCTGTTCATAGTCCGTAAGACCAACACCATTCGAAGGTGGGTGGTCCACCCGCCTAGAACAGTTATGTTTGACTGAGCCTGCACAAAGCTTAATGTGTTATTTTCTTCTTTTCCCATGATACTATTAGCTTACTTTTATTTCATTTCTTTTCATTTGAAAAAGATACTTAGTTCTAATTGTTTGAAGAAAATCAGCATTCTTAGTTGAAAGGAAATGACTTTGTACCATAAACGGACTCTTTGCAAGAATGGCTTTGGATCTATTAAAATTAATTTGGTTAGCTTTTTTACTTTCGACTACTAGAAAAGTTATTCTATTTTATTTTGTGATAGCTATACATCTCCATTAAACTAAATTATATTTGCTAATAGCATTTGCGTTGGTATCTTAGTGTTAAGTATTTTAATGATAAAAGTTAAATTTTTTTTATTATTATTCAGTCTTGATTAAAAGCATTCACATCTCATTTTTCATCTCCATCTTTATAATTACATTAAAATTATTACTTTTTTTATCTTTTTTTAATTAAATAATACTTTTTAATATCTTATTATTATCTCTTCTTTCTCTTCTACTAACAATCATTTAAAAAATATTAAAAAATTAATAAAAATAAACAGTGTTTTATCAAATTTAGGAATAAACAGTAACTTATTATCTATCATTCACTTACAACAACTTAAAATCATTATTTTAATATAAAAACACACTCACAAATATATAAATTGTAGAATGTGAATGCTCTAAAGTAATTAAAAAACTCTTAAAATGATATATAAAAAGGGTAATTAAAAAAAAAAAGAAAAGAAAACTTAGAACAGTGACAAGTGTTCTGATAACTTTACCATCAACACATTTTCAAATCCAAATAACTTGAGATTGATTGCTAGAAAAATCATAATCCATACAAATTCATCAACCAACAAGTATACACAATCGAAACAACCACAACATCACTATCAATCAAGAAACCCTAGCAGCATCCACCTTCAATCCTCTTCATACTCTCTCGAGCAACAACTGCGTGTGAAGATTTCAACGGCGTAGGAGTAACCTGCAGGAAGAGATAATTACCAGCAAACAGATCACCGAAATGCGATTGACTGTCCTTAAGCCTCTTCAGCACCTTCGCAACAGACGCCATAACCACACGAGCTTTTCGCCTCACGAACCTCTTCATCAACCTCGGGATCTTCATCTTCAACCTCCTCTTGATGTGCAATCGCTTCGGCCATCTGATGATTCTCGCCTTCGGTTGATTAATCTCGATGTCGATTTCGTCGTTTCTGAGCCTCTGGTAGGAGAATCCGGTGGCTGACATGGTGATGATATTGTGATGGAAGAATTAGAAGGTTTGTGGTGGAATTGGAGTGTTGTTGATTGGAGAATGGATGATAAGTAGTTGGTGTTGGTGTTGGATCCATGTGATGTGAAGGTGAAGGTGTTTGATATGTGGTGGTGGTGGTGGTGGTAGGGTTGGGTGGTTTATGAAGGTGTCAGCTGTTGGTGAGTAGAGCATTCAATGCATAGCAATGGTGGAAGGTGGGCAGAGCACTAATTGACGCAGGTAACAATATCTAACAACTACTAGTTTTTTTAGAAAGGCTCTAACTACTACTAGTAATAATAGTTATTATTATTATTATAATTATAATATAATAATAACAACAATATGATCGTCTGAAGTTAATAAATTTTCATTTGCATCCTGATATTTACTTATTTTAATCACTTGCATATTTTTATTTTTGTTTCCACCTCTTATTTTTCTCTCTCTTCTCACTTTCTATGTTTTTTAGTCTACCATCACAACACCATTACCACTGCTGCCGCCGTCGCAACTACCGCCGCCGCCACCACCTCTATGACCACAACCACCGCCACCCCTATCTCTTCTCTTTCTTTCTCTCTCTCTCTCTCTCTCCTTCCATCTCTCTTTTTCTCTTTTTCCATGTGCGTGTGTGATCGGGTGTGTGTGTGATCGGTAGTCACCACCATCGATGTGAAATCGCAGATCTAGATGGTGATGGGGGGCTGCAGTGGTGGTGATGGGCGGTCGCGATGGTGGTGGTGGGGGTCGCATAAACAACATCAGGATGAACATGATTAGCTGCTAAATCCAAATCATACCCTGCTTTCTTCATCAATTGTATCAAACATTTAGTGAACCGATGTGTCGATCAACACGCATCACGAAGCATAGAATCAAAAACCCTAATTCTTGGCAAAAACCCATTTGGGGGTTTCAAGCTTTTTGACAATCTCATCGATGATTTCGAATTACACTCTTCAATTTCCCCAATTGTTTCCTCAACATCAAAACTCTATCATCTTACCATCAATATCAGACTGTATTCGATTAAACATAGTTTCAAGGGCTAGTAACTTGTTTTGATTCTCGTTAACCTGAGCTTCCAAACAAGACCCAGTTGTGAATTCAAGATCAAAATCCGGATTCTTCCAAGAATCTATATATAACCCCCTTAAATCGTACAGCTTTGAAGCTGATTCCCTAAAGCTTTATCATTAACGACAATCCCGTCTTCATCAAACGGCACATGGGTGAAGCCATCTTTGTTGTCGGAGACGGCGGCGGAGTTGAAGTCTTCGGTGGAGTCGAGTAGAGTGAAGCCATCTTTGTTGTCGGAGACGGCGGCGGAGTTGACGACGGATTCTTCTTCTTCGGTGAAAATTCGAAGGTTTTCGCTTTGAATGCGATTGCAAATTTCTGAAACATATCAGAGATTTGTGGGGGCTTTGAATTGGCTAAAGCTTCCAATTCCATTGCGATCTTGTTTCTTTGATCACATAATTATTGTATCATGGTTTTGAAGAATAAGAAGAAGTGATTTGATGTATGAATCTGAAGTTTGAAAGGAGAGAGAAAGAAGGGGTGGAGCAACGGTTCTTTGGATAACTTTAAAGAAAGGTATGAGTGTAGAGAGATATAGAGCACATGGGAAATCTTAAACTATTTTTTTTTTATAAAAGAGGGGTAGTTTAATGTTTTTAACAATAACTTTAACAGAAAATTAACGGTATTAGTTATCTTGACTCAAATTGAAATAAAAATAAAACGACAGACACTCAATGAAGATAACGTAAAACGTCAGGGGCAGATGACAATTTTTAAACTATAGGGATGCAAACGATTAAAATGAAAAAACGTCAGGGATGCAAATGGTAATTTACTCTACATAATATATTGATTTTAAATGTAGAGGTAGAGAGTGTGTGTGAGACTGTGAGTTGACGAGAAAGATAATAAGAATATGAATATTTCTTGTTTTTGTAACTTCACTTATTATCTTTAACTAGTGGGATATACCGCGCGTTGCGGCGGTTCGATTTTGAACATCAGAAGTAAAAAAAGCATGTAAAATACAAAAGTAGTAAACTTTTGGAGGGCCAGGATGCAAAAATAAAAACTTGGTTGACAAAGTGCTTTAATGTCATGTTGAAGGACTCAAATAAATAGGCAACACAAAAGGTGGACCAAATTATAAAAAACCATTTATTTGAAGGTTTTTTATAAATATCAAAAGTTTAGTGGCTAACTTCTCAAACCACATAAGTGTATTGTAACTCACAACTTCCTTTTTAATATATAGTATAATTTTTTATTTGTTTTTTTAATGGCAAATGTGCGACGTTGATTCAAAAAATAAGTGTTATCTTAATCGGGCCCGCCTATTTGTTTCTCAGTCGAGACCGCACCCCCAATCCTCTTAGGAGGAAACTCATTACTAAGAAAACTCTCTTGTAAGATTTGAACACATGACCTCTTAATATTTACATATTATGAATTCTTTATTTGGTTTATTTGATCTTTTGTCGACTTAATATTTTTGTATACTTAATATTTATATTATTACTGATTGTTATATTTTGGTAGTCTAATATAATCTAAAGCATCAACACGTAATATTATCTTTCATTAAAGTTCACTCTTCTTTTCTTTCTCTAGAAGTATATCAATTATCCAAGATAATTTGATTAAAATTGGAGGAAAGCTCTATTTTAGGTTAGTAATTATTTATTATTGTCAGGGTTAAAACCTTAACCTCTAAAGAGACAAAGACTGTCGCCTCCCTATTAAATCATTAGATCAAAGATCATCATAAGTAATCTTAATGTGAAAATATAATTAAATGATGACAAATACTTTGTTGTAGAGATGCCAAGTGGGTTTGACCGGTTGCAGTAAGTAACTGAAATGAGTGTGGGTGTAGGTTATATGTAGATCATAGTAACCATACCTAGTGAAAGTGGATGGGCTTGCAATTTGCATTATGATGATGTAGGAGAAAGAGAGTAAGGTGGCAGAGATAGAGGAAGATTTTGATGTCCATCACGGCATCTTAAAGAAGAATCAAAAAAGGAAAGCTACTAGCAGGATGTGAGCAGCAGAACACCCCCCACCTTCGGTATCACCCGACCCGTAAGGGGTGTAGGGATGAGTCCACCATATGACCTTATGCTAAGAATCTAAAACAGACAAATAAGATTGAGTTGAACCAAAACCTAGCTTCTTTTCCCCATTGATAGAGAAAAATAAAGGTAACTGATCATGTTATTAGATTAAGTGCTTCATAACATTTAATTAAATTATAATGTATTCTTATGGATAAAAATAAAAGCAGATATCAATGAAAATCTTTATACCTCAACATTACCTGGTTTTAATATACTAAAGTCTCTAAACTTATATAAAAGAAGAAATTGCTTAAACCGGATTTTTGTACGTTCAAGTTTTTTTAGTACTTTTTTTAAAATTCACATACTTGTGAAAAATAATAACGTATTACCTCTTATATTAGTCAAATTTGACAAAATAACATTTAACAGAAATTATTACCATCTTACATTTACAAATTTAAAATAGCAGCATATCATCATCTCAAATCTTAATTTTAAAAACAACATACTGAAATTGATTTAAGGGTCTTTTTCATGTGACTAATATTACGATGAGATTAATAAGAAATATGTTAATTTTATGTTATCATCCACTAGCGACTAGCTATTTATAAATCTTGTCTCCTCAACCCCACAGGTCAAGTCGAATTCAAGATAATAGACTAATAATGACATGGAAGTTTCTTACACGTGTACATAATCTAGAAAAATATCAACACTGCATAAATGGACGCATCATAAATATAATGCACGAGGCTGCTGGTTCAAGCTCAAATATCAGCAGACTCGAATAATATTACAGATATTTGACCCATACCCAAATACGGGCTGTAAATAACCCAAACATATAAATTAATTTACAAGTAACCACAGATACTCTTCCCCTTTACAAATCCAGAACCGTAAACTAAACAAATTAAATATTATCAGCAAACAAAACTTCAACTCGTATCAAATCAAACCAGTAGCAAAAACCACCTTAGTAAAGCTTAATTCTGGTTTCGATTGACCTCCTACAAATCGGGCACGACTTGAGCGGTTGTCCACAATCACAACATGTCTGCAAAAAGCAAATAATATAGTAACGGGTCAAAACAGATAATTCTTTGTGCTGGTCGAAACGGGTCAGCTTAGATCAACCCGGTCACTTTTGTCCAGAATTTTTTCCTTTTTTAAAAATAATGTGTGTCTTGGATATGACTATAAAGATTGTTTGATGTCAACATAATAATCTAGTTTTTTCCAAGTATGTGTTTTAGGTGGTTTATGTACTGATTAGCAACTCGTTTCTTTTTAATCTATTTCTAATTAAATTTTAGCAATGTTGAAAGAGGTATACCTGATGTCCACAGCCAAAGGCCATATCCTTTGGGTTAGTTAGGCAAATGGGGCATAGCTGTAATAAAAACAGAAGATATTAATTAACTGTTTCTTCTAATAAAGAGATGACATAAATATTTATTTATGAAAATAAAACCAAAGCAAGAGGATATAAAGAAGACGTACCTGGTTTTCATAGGCAGAAGCTGGGATAGGTGGTGCACTCTGCTCTACACTAGTCGGAGGGTAATAGGGAACAGCGGTAACAGGGGCGTTCTGGTCATAATAAGGTTGTGGGTCCTGAAAACTAGTTGAATGTGATGGCTTTCTGCTGCTAAAAGAAGGTGCAGCATGAACTGGGGGAGGAAGGGCGACACGTTTGGGAGAAAGTCCCTTGTGAGTACTGTTTGATTCAAAAACAAAGGTGTGATATGACAGAACAAGAGTGTCAACACAGGTCAAACCTATGAAACCAAAAGGTGATAAATGGAAAATAGAACAAGTCATTTTACCCGAGTATATTCAGTTCGATTGTTGCTTTATATTGAGTAGGAATTTCCATTAATGCTGCAAGAGCAAATTCTGTCTCCTTTCGGATTGGTGGCACATTTTTGTCATAATTTCCGTGAAATTCACGAACTTGCATTAAAAAGTGAAGTAAAATGAGAACATATGTTTATATTATAGTTAAAATTATCTCACAAATATCCATTGGAAATAATTAGAGGTGGCAAAATCAACGGGTCTGCTAGCGAGCGAACTAACAAGTGAAACACGTCAAGTTTTTTAAGGGTTGAAACAAGTTGGATTGAGCCAAGAGCACTTTGTCCCTTTTAATATTATTTTTAAACAGTTACAATATTTTACAAAAACAAAATTATTACAACAAAGCGATTTAAGAGGTAGTGTGGATAAATAAAATACAATACACGTATTTAATTGTTTGACACGAAGTCACGTCTCATTTTTCTTATATTTGAACCATTTGAGATAATTAAAATCCGAACTAATAGGGTAGAAATTGCCACCTCTCTAAATCATATTGAAATTAGCAATTGATGATACCTGGAAATTGTCAAAGCTCCGAGAAGGGATATTATCATCAAATTCCCTCATTGTGTCCCATGGCCCATCACCAACTCCAACTAATACAATTGATAAAGGAAGCTTGCTGTCAAAAATATATCTCATTTCAGCTTAAAACCATAAAAAACATTTGAACTTATTAAAGTTGCAGAATATCACCTTGCTTCAACAATGGCATCTACAGTTTTTTGTTCTTGAGGACTCAATTGGCCACGTGCAGTATCCACACTTCTTGTTACCTACATAATTCACAATATTGAATACCATACAATTGAAAAGAAGCAAAATTTAACCATGAAGCTCATTGTCATCAAGCAGACCCTAGATTTAAAATTTGACTTTTTAACAGACAGAAATGTATATGGAACAAGAGAATATAAAACATTACCTGACCATCTGCGATGATAACCAACACATGATATTGTCCACCGCTTTCTTCAACAATTGTCATAGCCTTTTCAATTACAGGGGCGAATGACGTTGGGCCTGTGGTGACAACAGGTAAACATTCACCCAAAAACAATATAATAAACTGAAAGTCGGAAGCAGAAACGAGAAAATGTAAGAAAAGATAGACACACCTGCAAGCTTTAGATGGGGTAGAATCTCCCTGTACCTATGCAAGACTTCCTCAAATCCATTACAACACCTCTCTTCTGGATAAAAACTGAAAACATCTTGATCATGTGTGGATGCTGCCATTTACAAGAAAAGTTTAAGATATTTCCAAATCGATAATTATGTTTTATTCTTATTTACAAAACTATACCATCTCCAAATCCATAACAGGGGATCAAATTATCTTCGTCAAAAGCTGCTAAGGTTTTCCCAATAATGGATATTGCCATTTCATAAGGATTCAAACCATCTCCAATATGGTGTAAACTTTTTCTGTGGAAGGATCTTGAACCTATTTACCAAAAGCATGGTTAGCATAACCCCTTTGGTGAAGTAACTAAAAAGTTACTGAGAATAATAATTTTACCAGTCCACTCATTGCTCTTGGTGAAGTCAATACCAAGAATAAGGTTGGACGACTCAAGCCCTGCCCGTGCAAGAGCCTCACTCACCTGCACAGAGAAAAAGAATATATCATTTAAAATACAAGATAACATCCAAAAGAACTACATGTAAAGAAAGAAAGCGCAGAATTTGTAATTCCACAAACAGCCACAAGATTCCACACAAAGAACTCATGCATGCTAAAATACAAGACCAATGCTATACAAGTCAGCATAAAAGAAATAGAGAAAAAAGATGTTTACAAGATTGTAGGATACTGATACATACCAACCAACCTCACGATCACCATTACCCACGTTGCATGCATGTTGCTGCTTTCTTTTCTTTATTAGTTTGTTAATCTCTTTGTTAGTAAAGTAGTGAATTAGTGGGTAGTTTCATTAGGTCCATGTTCTCCTATATTCTCTGCATTTTATATTATTCTATATTTGTATGCCTATAAAGGCTTTGTCATTTTAAGAATTGAATATGAGAAAATTGGTAGCAAACTTGAGTTCCTGTCTTCTTCTTAGTTCTTGGAGATTAACCCACTCTACGGGTCCCTATCAAATGGTGCTTTCATTATCGTCCTCTCCTTCCCGCAATGACCTACCTTCACCGGATGACATGCTTGCTCGTACACACAACTCTTGGATTTTGTCACCACCACGCCACCCCCCCAACTCGCCGTCGAGTTGCATCCCTCTCCCCGATCAAAAAGCTGCAATCAAAGTCAGCCTCGATAGCTTGACTGCCCAACTCGCCACTCTACGTTCCATCCCCGTTGATACCATACCTCCCCCTTCCATGAACCACACTCCAATGCCACCGGCCATGATCGACACCACAATGCCACCACCATCTACAACACCTAAAATATTGTACCAGCCCTGGCACCACAAACCTTGCACATCATTGATTCTGCCAAAGCCACTCCTTCACCATCATTGATTCTGCCAATGCTAGCCCCCAACGGCCATCGTTGCCACCTACTCAATCCCCTTCAACTAACCACCCAGAGTCACAACAGTCTCAGTCTGTCTAAAAGCCTGGTCCCATTGTTACCGGCCCCAACCCTACCATCGTTTCCAACACTATTGTAATTCTGAGCTCGACTGCGACGGATATGTTGCTGCACCTACTCCGAGTTCACAGGAGCTTTACCATGTGCATAGCTTATGCTGCTCAGGTCATCTGTTTCATTTCATTCTTCCCACAACGAGACGCGAGTGGCGCCCACCATGGAGCTACCCTGAGACTGACCCTAACGCTGTTGTACGTCTAGAATGGTGACAACCATGGGAAAGTGGTTCGGTCCTTGAGGACAAGGACGTTTTGAAGCGGTGGGGAATTGATACATACCAACCAACCTCCGATCACCATTACCCATGTTGCATGCATGTTGTTGCTTTCTTTTCTTTTATTATTAGTTGTTAATCTCTTTGTTAGTAAAGTAGTTAATTAGTGGGTAGTCATTAGGTCCATGTTCTCCTATATTCTCTGCATGTTTATATTATTCTATATTTGTATGCCTATAAAAGGCTTTGTCATTTTAGGAATTGAATATGAAAAATTGGTAGCAAACTTGAGTTCCTGTCTTCTTCTTAGTTCTTGGAGATTAACCCACTCTACGGGTCCCTATCAAATGGTGCTTTCATTATCGTCCACTCCTTCCCGCAATGACCTACCTTCACCGATGACATGCTTGCTCGTTCACAACAACTCTTGGATTTTGTCACCGCCAACGCCACCCAACTCGCCGTCAAGTTGCATCCCTCTCCCCCGATCAAAAAGCTGCAATCAAAGTCAGCCTCGATAGCTTGACTGCCCAACTCGCCACTCTACGTTCCATCCCCGTTGATACCATACCTCCCCCTTCCATGAACCACACTCCAATAGTCCAATGCCACCGGCCATGATCGACACCACAATGCCACCACCATCTACAACACCTAAAATATTGGTACCAGCCCTGGCACCACAAACCTTGCACATCATTGATTCTGCCACTCCTCCACTATCATTGATTCTGCCAATGCCTAGCCCCCAACGGCCATCGTTGCCACCTACTCAATCCCCTTCAACTAACCACCCAGAAGTCACAACGGTCTTCAGTCTGTCTAAAAGCCTGGTCCCATTGTTTCCGGCCCCAACCCTACCATCGTTTCCAACACTATTTGTAATTCTGAGCTCGACTGCGACGGAGATGTTTGCTGAACCTACTCCGAGTTCACAGGTGCTTTACCATGTGCATAGCTTATGCTGCTCAGGTCATCTGTTTCATTTCATTCTTCCCACAACGAGACGCGAGTGGCGCCCACCATGTAGCTACGCTGAGACTGGCCCTAACGCTGTTGTACGTCTAGAATGGCGACCACCATGGGAAAGTGGTTCTATCCTTGAGGACAAGGACGTTTTGAAGCGGTGGGGAATTGATACATACCAACCAACCTCACGATCACCATTACCCACGTTGCATGCATGTTGCTGCTTTCTTTTCTTTTATTAGTTTGTTAATCTCTTGTTAGTAAAGTAGTGAATTAGTGGGTAGTTTCATTAGATCCATGTTCTCCTATATTCTCTGCATGTTTATATTATTCTATATTTGAATGTCTATAAAAGGCTTTGTCATTTTAGGAATTGAATATGAGAAAATTGGTAGCAAACTTGAGTTCCTGTCTTCTTCTTAGTTCTTGGAGATAACCCACTCTACAGGTCCCTATCAGATACAAGTCAGCATACAAGATTATGTCCGAGCATTCACAGACAAATTCATTTTTAATCACACGTTCCACTGATAACTGATAAGATTGCCATACAGAAACTGGTCCAGGTATAAGGTACTAATGAATACAGATGCCATCATCAAAATGCTAAGAAATCAGAATACTATAAGAAATAGTATGTGATGGACCTGATGGTACCTGTTCCAATGAACTGTAACTATCAGCAATTGTTGAATATCTCCTGTCAAACTTACTCTGCGGTCTAAGTGGTGGACCGCCATAAGCTGGAACTTGAGTTGCAGCCGCTGGTGCCGGAGCTGGTGTTGCTGCAGGTGCAGGTGCAGGTGCAGGATGGTGTTCTGGTGCATATGCTGGATGTGCATCCTGAACTGGATAATTTTGCTCATATTGAGATGGATAATTTTGCTCGTACTGAGATGGATAATTACGCTCGTATTCAGATGGATACGAATATGAAGGCGGATAACTTCCGTACTGATTTTCAGAAAAAGACGAAGTTGTTTGATAGGATGTAGACCTATAACTCGCGTCCTCCTCCCTTGAAGTTTTAGCACCCATCCAAATCCAACTAGTTTAATCCACTTAACTCCAAACTAATCTTCCCTAACAACAGCCTTCTGTAAGGTAACCTCTGATGATTAACACACAAAATCAAATCACAACGCCATACTTATATCAAATCAATATCACAACGAGAAATAACATAAATATCGAAGACAAACAGTACTGAAATTTTGTGCCCTAGAAATCGATCGGTGCTATTGAAACCTAATAAGGCGATTACAGATGAAGCTTCTCCGACGTTAGCCTACCGATCAAGTTACTTGACTTCACGTATACCGTCCCGCAACTAAATTGTTCGAATCAAAACAGAAGGTAGATAAACAATCAAACAAACATCTACAGAAAGCTTTGAATTCACACAAGTTCGTCAACATACGGCACCAACATGTCATACAATCGATATGCGTTACAACAGACCAAAAGTGTATAGTCAAACTAGATCAGCGAAGGTTTAATGATTCAACAACAACAGTGAATTCGAACTTTCGAATCGGTAATCAAGCATATTCAGAAGAGTAGATCAACAGATGATGTAATGAATCTAGATGAATGATTCAAAGAGACGAACCTGATCAATCTTCTGAGATATAATATTATAATATGATGCGATTGACACTTTGCTGATACTTGTAAGAACAACAATGGAGGATTCCGATTGAGAAGCTACTTCCGATTAACGAATGAATGTAAAGATTTGTTTTGATTAATATTATTATTTCTGGTTGATTCGAGATCGGGGCCAAATGATGTGTTAGGTGGAGTCTGAGTGGAGGTGTGGGAGGAGTATACGCTACCGAAATGACACGTCAGCATAAAGGATATGCATCCAGCTTTACTGTAGGCCGTTAGAAAAGATATACACCATGAGAAGTTTGTTTATTAAGAAAGTCACGGGGTATGCACCTCGAATAAGATTTTGTTTTGATGTGATATTTATGATTTACCATATTTTATTCAGATTTATATATTTTCGTAATAGCAAATTATATTAGGCTGGATATAGTGACACTCCTAGTGAAGTTGTTGATGTGGATATAATTGGGGTGTTAAATTTATTACGTTCTAAGTAAAGTAGGGGTTCAAATTTATTTTTAGTCAAACACTTATTGGTCGTTAAAAGAGATGACGAATTCATTTTTTCTTACTTTTAATAATATTTAATTAAAAAGGATTTTAACTCACTAAGTTTGATTTAAAATAATTTTAAAATAATAAAAACTTTAATCTCTTCCACAACTACAATTACAGAAGCCTCGTTATCATTTTGACCCTTATCATTTATTGCTCTCCAAATACTCTAAACTGCAACAAGAAAAATAGCATGAATTAATTTCCTTATGGCTATATTTCAAAAACATTCTTCTGAAGCTGCCATAAATCAGAAATGAAAAAACAAACAACGAAGGCACTTTACACCAAGATTGAATGGCGGTCAAAATTTGATTTGTAAAAAGGCATATGAATAAAATATGATCGATTCTTGGAAACACATTACGAACCGGGCACAAGTTGAATGAAAGGGTAATGTTTCGCCTGCATAGAGTTGTTTGAGTGGGTAACCCCATCAATTCTGCTCTCCAGAATAGCATGTTAAATTGTTAATTTTTTTAGGGATCCAATTGTTCAACTCATGTATAGATTCCAGCATCATATTCCAGAATAACATGTTAACCTTTTCCAGATATTTAATATACTCTTTATTTATTTAATATGTAATTTTAAAAGATTAAAGATGGGTTGTTTCTAAAATGTTCAGAATGAATCAGGTTTGTTAAATGTAAGAATATTTTAAAGAATTTAAGATTATAAAATGGATATATATATTCTTTTAAAGTATTTATTGCTATAAAAGTAAAATGTTATTTAATATGAATACTATTTTAAAATTATAATTAAAGTGGAAGTATTTACATTTATGATTTTTTCTTGTTTATGAGTTAAACACTCCAAATAATGGTTTTGTTTTCATGTTGCTCCACAAAATAGTGAAAATCCGATCATTCTCCTAGATATTTAACGAACAACGTGAATGAACCGTAAACTAAAAGATTTTATGTGTGTTGTACAAATACCCCCACCATCTTTTTAAATGTCCTTTTTCATTTTCTTCTTCACAGAGAGACATAGAGAGAGGGTAATGGGATTTAGGTGTGGTGTCTGCTATAGCGGTGGCCTTCCGTCTTGTCACCGTCATTTGTTATGGGTTCTCGGTTCCGACGGATATTCGACATCGGTGTGTGGTGCATGTGGTGTATTCCGGTGAGTGGTGGTCGGTTATCGTTGTGTGGACGCGTTGGGGTTTCCAGCTTGACCGACTTTCGTTGTCGTCGCTGGTTGACAACCCGTTATCGGCGTCGCTGACGTGGATGTGATGAAGTTGTAGCCTCTGGTCACCTCCATCTCCGTCACTTTCGGGTGCGTGCACAGTTTCCCGTTCCTCTTCTGTTTTTCATGCCCTAAGTGGCGACAATGGAACCGACAGCGGCGATGATCTGTTGCTTACTTACCGCCCTGATTCCGGTCCTCGATGGTCGCGGTGGTGGTTGATTCGTCACCAGTTCACCTCAAACTTTGTTGTTCTTCCCTAATTTATGCTTTCTGTTCGTCTTTGGAGAACCCTAGAGCTGGGTTTATTATTGGATGGGAGTCTGCTTTTCGAGGTGTGGTCGATGACAATGTTAGTTGGCACATCTGAGACCTTATGAGTTTGCAACTATATGGTTTGTGTTTTTGTTTCTGTGATGGTGAGTTTCGTCTTATTGAAAGTTTGTTGTTGAATGTTACTGCCTTGATGACCGGTTAAAGCATGTTTGAGCCATGAGATAAAGTATATAGATGGTTGATATGTACTCGATTGTTGGGTGATGATGCTAAACAAACCAAAACCGTAATTGTTCAGACGTGACAATCCTCTAGATTGCAACCGCAACATGGTTGCGTTTCTAAGCCCCCACAAACCTTTATTGAATGTTGTTAATGCTCGGTAGTGGGGTGTTTGATTACAAAATGTACACCACCTTCCATTTACAAAATGTGATAAGACCCTGAAGTTGGTATCGGTTGTTCTGGCTCTGTCTTAAGCTGTCGGTTTGCGATGTGATGATAGGTTGTCTGAGCCTTGATTTTTCCGTCTTTGAGACGTGTAGCGCTCGTCCTGGTATAATACCTAATTATCTATTATTGACGAATTTTTATATTGCTATAATACACAGTAAAACATATAAATCTCTTGACCTGTTACATTTATAGTTTTTCTTATTTACAAAATGTTTATGTTTTAAAAGAATTTCATAAATACATGGCTTACTTCTAGCCTACCTCTACGTATTTCAACATTAACTAGTTGATTTTGTTGAAAGTCAATGGCGGCTGGTTGAGCCACCGCCAACACAGCCAGTGTTTCAAAACCTTGACAATCTAACTAAGCAATTATAATTTTTTCTTATATAAGCGTAACGTTGGTACGACACTATTTCAAAGGATAAGTTTTATACTGTTATCTTAATCGGACACAACTATTCATTTTCAAGTAACGAGAAAACCATTTGATTCAACCATAAACATTTTGCTTAGAGTGAAACTCAAAATCCCCAATTGGGCTATGGATCAATGGTTATAATTGACCTACTTAATAAACAATACAATCAGTGCTTTTTACCAATGACCTACTTAATAAACAATACAATCAGTGCTTTTTACCAAAATTTGTTAATTTCTTTGAAATTAAAAAAAATGGATCAAAGATTCTAATCAAATTACCCCATTATGATGAAGGAGATAAGGGAAAACCTGATGCAGAATGTTACAGTGATCATCAGTAACAAGTTTCTTGATGAACAAACAACTGATACAAACTTATGCATATTGACCAATTGATTACAACAATCAAAAACATCAATGAAAATGGTAACTATAATTTCAAAAGAAAGAAAACGAGCAAACTCAGTGATCAGGGATGTATCATGTGGACTCAATCTTTTTCTTCTTCTTTGATCCCGACTCACTCGGTTCGATTTCTATAGACATTCTCTTTGTCCTGCAAAAAGATCACATTTTATATCAGAAAAAAGTTGTATAAATAGAAGGTATGAGAAGCAAGAAAAGAAGGAAACATATACCTCTTAGAAAGCTCTTGTGTCTCGTTACTCTCTTCACCAGCATCAGCCAAATCTAAAGTAATTTGACGACAGTGAAGTGTATTCAAATTGCTTGCACAACCAATTTCTCAATAAATACATAACAGTCAAAACTAGAGATCACAATTAGACCCATTTATTTAAAATGGTCTGATTGGGTAAATGTTTTATGACTTTTATTCATACAGAAATATAAAGTGAATAACTGAATATACTAGTAAACATTCAAAAACACATTAAAAACTGAGCAATGCACATTTGAATCACAATCACTTAAATAGTAGTTTTTGGAACATTTAAGTATTTATAAAAAATGGGCTAAAAGTGTTTACAGGTCAACCTGGCCAGAACAGTTTTGACCCTTACCCAACCCATCCCTTATTCCATTTTAGTACCTCTAATGTACTCCATTCCTCCCACACAAATCAGAGTATTTGGGCAACTTCACATTTGATTATACAATATCTGAAAAATCATATACTGATACGATTACTGAATCACATATAACCTGTGTCATATGCATCATCATTTTCTTGGTCAATATCTGATTCTATATCAGAACCCCAGCGATCTTTTCCCATCATCAAAGTCCAACGATCTCCTACTGGAGGCATCCAGAACTCTTGCTTCCTCTGTGTCACTATTCTGTTCTTCCGGATCCCTTACTTCAGATATGACCTTACTAACATCAGTCTCCTTTTCTTTTTTCTTCTTCTTGTTCTTCTTCTTCTTCTTCTCTTTCTTCAAACCATCTTCTTTGCCCTTTGGAGCCTTTTCTGGTTTCTGTTCCCCGCCTTCTTCTTCAACCAACCCGTTTGATGATTCTTTTCCAGCTCCAGCTTCCTCTTTCTCTGTTTATCAGGCACAAGGTATACACTCACTTATTGGCATGTTACTCTGTTCCTAAAGAGTGAAAGGCTCAAGGCGCACCCCAGGCCCAAAGGGTGAGCACGTCCCCTAGGCAGAAGGCGCTTAAAAAAAGCAAGGGAAAAACAAGCAAAGGTGCATAGTGTAAAGTGTAAACATGCCCTTTTTAGCCGTTTTAGACATGTTTAGGCTGTTTTTTTGCTTGTTTAGACTGTTTTAGACTAGTTTAGGTCAATTCAGACAGTTTTTGCATATTTTGGCCTGTCTAATTTAGTTTTTTTAAGCCTATGTGTCTTGATGGACGCAAGGTGTTTAGTCTACTGCACTACTAGATAGCTTTATTCCCAGGAAAGAAATCTATATTTGACTTTAAGTTTAGGGAAAAAAAATTGATAACTACATTTAACATATAGTCATATAGAAGAATGATACAAGAAAATAAATATATAGCTACAAAGCTGAAGATACATAAGACGGAGTGAGTGACGGACACTAGGTGTTCCAAAAAATATTCTTTTCAAATCAAATCGCATATTCTAGTTGTGCAATGATGGGCTTATGACACATGCACATTGCCACATATATATGCCTATATCAATCAAATGAACATTCACAATGGAATCTTTAAAAATATGTAAATGTGTTTCCTATATTAAAGGGAATGGTTTTGATTGGTTGTGAGTAAAGGAGAGAGAAATGTTACTGTTCATCTGTATATTTGAGAATTATTGTTCTATTTTTATAAAGTTTTTAATATATTTGAGTGTGATTGTGAGTGGAGAAAAGAGAAAAGAGAAAGGGTAAGAATGAATGTATAAAAAGTATTATTTAATTGAAAAGAAGAGATAAAATAGTGATTTTTAATGTAATTATACGAATAAAGACGGTGAATCCACTGTGAATGCTCTAATCATCCCTCATCGTTTAACAAGGATTGCAAGTTAATTCTAAATTGAGAAGATTCCAACTTAACTCTGTTCCCAAACATCAACAATGGATTCAAACAATATCAAGATTGGCAGCAAACAATAAGACTAGGGTTATTTTTGGACTTTAACTTCAAAATTATCAAACTTTATGTGAATTATGGCTTCTGATTGCTAAACAGATGAGTTATGACAAACCAAACAACAAATAATCATTGAAAAAAAAAGATAATAGCACAAACCTAACATGTTGAGAAAACGCTTCCCATTGATATGCTTCCATATATGCTCCTCAGTTTTATTCACAGTATGCCCCGTCAGCTTGCAAATCAGCTTAGACCTAAAACACACCAAAAACAAACCCCAAAATCAGCAAACCAACACCAATTCACCCAAATCCTTCTACAACCACACTCAATTCGCAAACCCAAAACCCTAAAAACCCTAATTTCACCAAACCATTGGGAAAATCAACCATACCGACAAAGAGGGTCCTGATTGAACATATTGAGTGGGGCTTGTTACGAGCCAAGGCGTAATCTATGAGCCCGAGCCTGCAGTGTTTGGTTTGAGCGTATGATTCTCTGGCGTCGGCCGGTAACTCGTGTCCGTTTGAACGCATTTGTAGCGGCCGTTTTCGAGCTTTTTGAACTTGGGTTTGCCTAATAAGAATTTGCCTTCAATTGGTTCGTTTTGTTGGTTTTCAGTTTGTGGTTGTTGTTTGCTTTCGTAGTTCTTCTTCTTCCCCATGATTGTATCAACGAAGGTCAGTTGTCGATTGGTATGAGGGCGTGTGCAGGATGGTTGATTGTGGATGAGAGGAGACTGGTGTTTTATTAGGGCAAACGAGATCTAAACAATCATAAAAACAGAAAAATGTTTTTTCAAATTCTTTATTTTTAAATTAAATTATATTTTAATAATTTAACTCGAATATTAACAAATATTAATATCAACTAAAGATCATTGTTAATCTCTAATTATTCATTAACTCCGTTAGTCTGTTATGACGTGACACTGTAACATATATTGCTTGTGATATGACGTATTACATAATTAAAATGAAAAATATAAATATATCATCTAATTTTTGCATTTCTTTGTCTCCAAGCTACTCAACTGACGACAAAAGGATTACGTTAAATAATTTTTCAAAAATACTTTTTTAAAAATTGAGTAATATATTAGTATTTTTAATTGTAACTATCTTAAACGTAATATCACAAGTGATAAATCATAAAAAAATAATGAAGCTAATGAATATTTAGACTGGGACTATTATTAGTAACAAAGTCAAATTTGGGATTAATATTGATTAAATTGTTAGTTATGATTAATATTGATCAATAATTGGATTAATAAAATCTAATTTTCCTATTTTTAATAATTCATGTTTTTAACTAACTTATATGAACTTATATTTAAACGATCATTCCACAACGAACCTTAAACAGTCTTTTAAAATTCAAGTCGTTTGAAATTCAAGATGGCATTAGATGTGATATAATCTGTAAATGGATAAATTGTTTGAGAAGATCTTTAGTAACAGAGATCGTGGTAATGGTCTATATAATAAAACACATACATGAGTGAGAATGATACATGCACTAGGTTTCGGTCTTCTATTGTTACTTTTTAAACCCACAGAGGTGGTTTTTATATTATTAAACACTTTTAAGTGTTTGGATACATACTACATATGATGTTAGAGATTATATGTTGATGAAATATATTTGAACGTATATGGTTGATATATATTTTTGAGTTGATGAAGTGATACTTGTTTAAACATACTACTTAATTATAAGTCATAAGTTTGCATGACACATGTATGTGTGTTTAGTGTTGTGGATTTTCAGATAGTTTATTCTTCATCATATTGTTTGTGTATGTCCAAGTGTATTATCCATGCATATCAACTAGCCACATGATCGTGAGTTAGTTAACTCTCATGTTGATCCCTTAGCAGTGTCTAACAAAGTCAAGACTGGCATCTTTCTCTCGTTGTTTGGTTTTTGAACAAAATAAGAATGCTTGTAGAGGTTAAAACTTCAAGGTCTATACACGTCAAAATATGGAACATAAGGATGTGGGCAATCTGGTACAGAAGGTGAAGCGTATTAAAATCAAACGATATATAAGTTTGTTAAACCATAAAAGGATGAAGCTACCTAAAACTCTAAGTTTAGTATTGATTCACTTATGTTGATATCTCAAAGACTCAAAGTACTAAACTAATATAATCAACACTTCTATATAGGCTGATGATCTGCTGATTCACTGCTGCATTAGACAAGACTGTCAATACCGAAAAGTAGTGGTGACAACATACTTCAACAACTACTGATCTTCTGAAGTACCGAATTCTGTCTTTTGTTGTACATATCTTTGTAACCAATAGCAATACACATTTACGGTATGCATAATGTCTAGATCAATGGCTGAAATATGTCATTGATCCTAAACCTATAATAGACTATCAAGATTCATTCTAGTGTTTGCTTTTATAGTATAAATATCTCACACTTGTGTATTGTCTGGTTAGCTTGTTTGCCCAATTGTTATCTGCTGTTATTACTCTTTGTAATAAAAAAAGTTTGAAGTGAGTACTTTAAAAAGAACTTCCCATGTTATTATTTATTAAAGTGTTGTGTTTGTTAATAGACAGTTAACTTAGTTCCACATTTGTTGACTGTCGATCACTAGAAAAGTCTTGTTTAGTTCAAATATGATCCAACAAAGTTTAAACACGTCAAAGTGAGGAACAAGCCTTAAATCCTAAAGACCCCTAACACTAGAGCAACATGGTCAAAAGAGTCTCAATGTGGTAAAAGAAAGTATACACTTTAGTAAACACTACCTCGTAGACTACACGAACATCTGCGCTAGGTGAGGCTACTCTTCATGTTTTAAACTATTTATTGTATTTAAGAACATGTTAATGGGGTTGATTACTCATATGTAGAGACGGGTGAGATGGAACTTTTAACAGTGGGACAACAAAATCATGAGATATTTAATATTACTCAATCTTAAAAGATACATCAAATGATGTCCATGTAATAAAATATGTAAAGACATTATCCTATTAGGCTATTACGATATTTGCTCCTATTTTTGGCCATGATTATAAGCCAGAGTGGTTAGCGAGGTGAAGAAGATGTACTTTCGTATGAACACCATGAAACTCAATTCGGCCATGATTATCAAATGATGAAGCTTGATCGCTATCCAAGAGACCTTGTAACCCACACCACCTTGTCTAATCAAAGAGAAAATAGGTTTAGGTTGAACTCAAAACGACATTATAATTGCATTGAATTACAGAAACTTTAATTGATGAATAAATCCATCAAACTTGCTTTAGAAATTATATTTTTTTGGTCATGTGCCAACACTTCATTTGTTGTAATAAACGGTTGTTACTTTTCTTAGTTAGGTGCGTTTGAGAGCTAGGCTATGTCATGGTGAGTGATAGTGAGATTTCACTCGTTGTCACGTAGACGCCACATAAAAGAGTTAGAGTTCATTGACTCACTCGCTCATATAAGGTGGGAAATGACGAGTGAGATTTTTATTCATAGATCATTATTTATTTATTTTTAACAAATTATTGTTTGTTAATTTAATACAATACATCTGTGTGACTGTGTGAGTGTAACAAACATAATTTTATTTGTTACATGGCTTGAGAATCTCACCCATGAACTCTCACTAGGCCCTCACTCATCCACAAGGATGTGTTCATGCGCGAGTGATAACGCCACCTTACTCTCATGCACCATCCCCACGCCCACACCAAATTGCTTTGTATAAATTGATATTGTTTTAAAGAACCAAAAGATCCATTGAAGAGTCTATCTCTATTTGATTAAATGGCCTTTATGTAATCATTCTTAAGTTAGATGATTACTTTAGTAATTTACAAGATACATACTTAATGGTTTCTTTAAAATTGTATGAAGATAAAAACTGCATCCAGCCATTTAATTGTAAATATGATTTATATGCCTATCCGGCCCGACATAAATCATCAATATTTAAACATAGTAAGCTAACTGATCTAATTATAGATAGGTTTATAATTACAAATGTTTATAAAACTCAAAGTTATACACAATTACTTCCAGTGTCGTATTAGAATGACAACACTTCAATCCTCACGATATTTCGTCTAGTAGCCATATGTTTTTCTAATTAGAACGGTAACTCGAACACCTTTAAACTCTATTCTAATAATTCTCACCCTGCATCTATTTATTATAATAAAAAAAGGTTTTAAGTTGCCACATGTTATAATATTAGACCTTCTAAGACTAATTTTCCCCTTCCTCTCTTATATTAAATATTACATTAACTACTAATTATATTATTTAATTCTTTTTGAGATTAAAAAAGTTTTTAATAAATTAAGAAGAGTTTTTTATAAATGTAATTTCTAAAGAACAATCTTTTGTATAACATAAGTAATTTTTTAAAATAACAAACTTTTTTAAAAATATAAAATATTTAAAATCAATGTTTTTAGAAATTAATTTTTTTATGAACCTATAAAGCAAAATTTAAAATCATAATAATAAATTTTTAGAAAGTGACAGTTTTTTTAAAACGTTTTGATTTAGAACGATTTTTTTAATATTTTTGGATAAAAAATTTTAAAACAAAAGTTTGAAAAAATAATATCATTGTTTTATTACTTATAATCCTTACTCATACGTAATTTTAAATTATATCATATTTCAAAATATCATTTTATAATTAATAATTTTTTATTACTAATTATTTAATTTTTTATTTATTTAACCCGGTGTAATACATAGGGTACTAACGTAATATATAATATGATAATTATTTAAAAGTTTGTAGGTCCTCACGAGATTGAACCTCCCTAGAGAGTGACATATGTTAAACGATCGTTTTGCGTCACCCGTCCACGCGGCCCCACCCCTTTCTAACCATCAATCGACAAATCGTCATACGCTTTCTGCCTTTCT